>SRQG01000153.1:0-65024 GCA_018360325.1 Claviceps aff. humidiphila group G2b
CGGCCTCAAGCGGAAAGGTGGCAAGCGGGCTGCCTTCTACTCAACATATCACCAGCGAGCATTACAAACAAGCGTTCCCACTCATGGCCTTATTTCTGAGATAATACGGTAGTACATGTACAGCAAAAGCATCAGAATTTAGAAATGCAAGGTATAAACAGCGGGGAAATGACTCGCTAGCGTTTAGAAATACGCAAAAGAAATCTTCCATGACTCTGGAGACTGGATGGCAGGAGAGAGATGACAAGGCTTACCCGTAATTGAACCACACTCTTCGTCGCTCCGATCGAATCATCATCACCACCTACCTATATGTGTTACATGGAATTATATTTTGGCAAAAGCTACTCCGCATGACTTACCTAGGTAGTTCTTTGTCATGGCAGCTCTCCTGAGTTCGTTCACGGTTCAAGGCGAGAAGTTGAATTTAGAACAAGGGCAAAGACGCCTAAAGGCCACGTTCAGGGACCGACCCGACGCATAAACGCTTGCTGCAGGCTGTCCATCATCTGGCCAACTTCAAGCTACATAAAAATGTAGATACATATGTAGATTGACCATGCGGATGCCACCCTTATCTATTACTCCGTAGTCCGTACTCCATTACCGCCGTCTTGTGGCCGCGCCGCCCGGTCCCGAGTCCCGCCGGGCCACAACTTGCAAGCCAACCCAGCGACCACGGAGTGCAGCCCCCTGGTTATTACAGATTGTAGGTAGGCACGGACTACGTGTAACGTAGCCATCTCGTTCTTCCGGAATCAGAGTACGCCGACTGCTGGCCCCTGGCTGCTTGTGCCTCGGGGGGATGCCGGTAATGATGTTTATTGGTGTGATTTGTTGTTGCATCTGGCAATAGGTACGCGCACCTGGGCTTACGCGGGGGCCGGGGCATGGGTTTGTGGATGAAAAGCGGCTGCGTGTTGTTGGGTGTTTGATGATGTTATACCTGCCTAACTCATGACGTTTGAGTCACAGATAAGGAAAAATATGTTCATGCTAACGTACGAAAACCGAGAGGTGTGCAACTCTGTGCCTACTCCGTACCTACGTACATAGCTTATTAGGTACATAGGTGCCTAGTAGGTACCGACGACCGTAGAAAAGGGAAGAACAAGAGGGACTGCGTACGCTGCGGGGACATGCGGCATACCTACTACTTCGAACATTTCCGCTTCCTTCATCTTTTCGTCTGGGCTGAGCGTAATTTCCATCGGGTATCTTCCATAATGACGCATTCGCCACTTTGTGTTTTCTTTCGCGAAGAACACGTAACAGAAATAATGTGACCCCTAGTATATGCAGAATGACAAAAGTGTCCAGCATCGCACATCCGATGGCATTCGATAGGCACTGGAAACCAGTCGGCACGGAGCTCAGCCTCGCTACCTTGGCAACGGAGTGCTCTTCCGATCCTTTGAGACGAAAGCTAAGTGAACATCGATGCTGTATCTGGGAGAAATTGTTTCACTTTTCATTCACGTTGCAACTTGCCACAGCTTGCTGTGTCGCTCAACATCTGGTGCCTGTCGAACATTTCCGGCTCACCATCTTCGGCAAATTACCGTCTTTTGCGATTTAAAACGGCCTGTGCAGCAGGTAAAATGTTTCTTATTGATAGTTATGCTAAATTCGCAATCAGATCTTGCACTCTTGAGATGCTTTCGAATGATAAGGTTTCGCGGCTTCACACGAAAGCGAAGGCGAACATGCAGATTGCTCCGATGTGGCCCGTCTAAATGCCTGCGCTGGCTTGTGATTCTTGCTGTTCTTGGACAAGATACCGGGGATATGGAATTTCCGGTAAGCGTTTTCATGTCTTCGAGGGTCTGAACGATTCGTCTGTCCGAGCAGTGAGTAATATCATCGTCACTGCTCATCGCAAATGGTCTATGCAGTACTGCCCTTCAAATTTCTGGTATGGGAGATGGTATCAATGATCATGATCATTGATGAGAAAGATCAAAAAGCGGAATTTACCGTACGAAAGTTTACAATAAGGAATGGTAAGTAATCATGTGTCATCTTATATTAGAAGAACCTGGTGCACACGGAACGCCGAAGGCCGTAAGAATCCTAACCAAATTAAGGGGCTTGCGCTTGTCAATGCATCATCACTTGACCGCTGACACCGCTTCTTCTCCAACGTGCAACTCTTGATACCACGGCATCGCCCATTCGTCCTTGTCGGGCGCCGTAAACCTCTGGATTAGCTTCGGTACATTACATTTGCTGGCTAGGCCAAGAGCAAGATTCAGCGCCTTGAGTCCAGTCGTAGACTTGGGTATAATCCACGCAAGCCCCGGATTCGGCTTTGGCATCTGATCGATATAAGGATGCAGCGTGGCACTGTATCTGGCAAGAGCGGCTTCAACATCACAGTCACCGCCGCTGCACCTTGCAATCTCCCCTGCGAGAACGTACGCGCCCACCATGGCAGCCGAAGTGCCCTTACCAGACATGGAAGAAGGACAAAACGCCGCGTCTCCGAGGAGGACGACCCGGCCCTTTGACCAAGCATTGTTTAGAACATGAACGACTTCGTTGGCGTAGAAATCGTCTGTCGTCTTCATGGCGTCGAGTAACCGACTGGTCTGCCTGTATCCAGCTGTCCTGAACATGTCTGTAAAGACGTTCTTTTGCGCTTCCACATCCTTCGTCAGCGCCTCCTTCATCTCTGCCTGGTGACCGGGCGCCATGGTCATGAGATACACCTGCCCGAGATGAGACGAATGCCATCTCGTCATGAGGCAGCGCTGGCCCGTTTCAAAACAGCACGTTGCGCGATTCTTGTCCTCGGCCTCTCTCTTGATGCTATAGTAGCAGGTAAACACACCGGTAGACTGAATGAACTGTTCATCGCCTCCTATATCCTTATTCAGAGCTCGTCTAATACGCGAGTTTTGGCCGTCAGCTCCCACGAGAAGGTCGCAGTCTGCGGTACTGCCGTCTGAAAGCGTCACGCTCACTGCATGGCCTTTGTCTTCAAATCCCTGGACTGACAGGCCGAACTTGTAAACGACTTTATCCTTTGTTCTATTATAAAGAATGTGGCATAAGTCGCCTCGCATGATTTCGTATTCACTCGACACTGCTTGGTGTTTGCCGCCGGCCTCATAGCGCGGGAAGAAGATGATGGATTTGCCATTATGATCGACAATGTCGACGCCTGCTTCGTCCACGACGTGTTGGCGTACGTCTTGGATATTGCCCATTCGCTTAATGGCTTCGATGCCCTGGCCTCGAATGTCGATCTGCTGGCCACCTGTCCGGAGAGAACTCCATCGCTCAATGATGGTGACGGAGTGGCCGAGGCGTTGGAGCCAGAAAGCTAGGGATGGGCCGGCGATGCCAGCGCCTGCAATGAGAATCTTGAGGGGCTTTTGGTTGGACATCTCTGTCGGGCTATGCAATCGCGATTGACCTAGGTTGGCGAGGCTTGCAAAGTTTTTGCAGTGATCCTAAAAAGGAGCTGTGCTGGATGTCCGGTTCCCGGTCTTCTGTACAATTACTCTGCTCCGTGCGCTGCGACGAGTTCAAAGGTAGGTAGCAAAACAACACGCAATCACACCCTCTCATTGCCAGTCATTGGTGATCATTTTGGCAATGTGATGTCACGTTACGCATTGAGGGGTCGAGCGCTTCCAATTCAGGCAATCTGCATCAGTGTTGTACAACATCCTCAATATGAACACTCGAGCTCTATGGTGATACATGGAAGAGAAAATTCAGTGTAACACCTGCCCGAAGCAGCACATGGTCGTGCATGGCATAAGTTTGAGTTTCATGGCTCTCCTCTTCTGCGCCAGCTGCGAGCTGCGACTTGATTTCTTGCTCGCGCAGCCAGTTATGCTGATGCCCTCACTCGTGCCGGTCCCGTCGTCCTGAAGCATCCTCTCGCATCCCTCCATCACCTTCCAGATTCGCAGCCATGCATTGCTGCAATGGCCGGAATCAACCCTCATTGCGTCACCAAAACTCCTACAGACACCTAGAGGGCGGCTTCGACGACGTCATCTTGCGCGCCTTCTCGCAGCACGGGTATGTGCTTGGAGTCTCGACTCTCCCGAAACTACCTACTCTGTAGACGCTGATTTCAAATTTGATGCCCGGATGGTTTCTGCGATCCCGATATACCTTGCCTTGTGCCCGACAAT
Organism: Claviceps aff. humidiphila group G2b; assembly: GCA_018360325.1. Lineage (NCBI taxonomy): Eukaryota > Fungi > Ascomycota > Sordariomycetes > Hypocreales > Clavicipitaceae > Claviceps > Claviceps aff. humidiphila group G2b. Next base: position 4,155 of record SRQG01000153.1, read on the forward strand.
GCGAACGCCACAGCTGGTGGTTCGAAGCAATATGATTCAGAGTAATCTGCCGACGCCGCTGGCTACGGGCAGTGGTAGGGTCAGTGCAAAGAGGCGGGCTGCTCATATGATCTTGGTCACGAAGCAAGCAGAATACCCAGAGATGGAGCAAATTGACACAGACGGAAATAGTTGATCACATAAGGAGGGCGGTGATCTACTTGAAGGCTAAGCATATGGACGAACATGCTTGTTGTGCGGGATAGCATGCTGCAATTTGCTCTTTCAGCTCAAGAGTTCTTCTCAGCCTGCCTCTGCCGTCGAGCTCGGCCATCTAAAGTTGCTGTCAAGGAGAGACTTGAGAAAAAATCAACTCACTATCAAGCTAGCCTCAGCATCAGCTGTAGGTCAACTTGGATTACTCGAATTTGAGACGCCGCAAGTGGTGGGGGCTGAATGTGAGCGCTCGGCCGGCCTCTACCTTATCCTTGAGGCATCGCAGGTCGGATGAAGCAAAGGATGGATGGGCCTGGGATCGAATCAAAGTCCGAGAATGGTTTGAATGTGCAAGTAGACGCCAGCATAATTGTCCGCGTAGTGTTGTTTGTCTAGAGATGGTCGAATTGGTGATCATACTAAGGTAGACCTAAGACAGCGCTTAGTCAGTGAAGTCGCTATCCGATCTCCGTCTCTACCCGATGTGTGATATCGTCAAACGTCTGGTGGCCCCAACAGATTGCCGCTTCCATCGGGGGTTCAGTGGCCGCTGGAAGAGTACGGAGTACCACCTGGAAAGCCTTAAGGGGAGAAAACAGCCAGCCAATCAAAGACCAAGACCTGCCAGCACCAAACCCAATACGGCCAGCCCCAATGGAAAAAAATAAAAATCTTGGTCTGCTCAGTGGTCGCAGGAAGTTGCATCCACTAAATAAAGTCACTAACTGGGGCGCGCACCAACCAGGAAGCTGGTTTCGCCGTGTTCCGGAAAGCAAATTCCCTCGACTCAGCTCCGTCGAAGCCATCGTCGTTCATTCGAGACAACCCTCATACTCTCCGACTCTTGGACCAGTCCAGCGCTGCCTCTCCTCCCTCCTACGCTGACCAATTTGCGTCCGCCCAATTTACAATTGCGACGAACTGCATTGGCGGCCCGACTCGCACTGCTCCTTTGCTCTGTCGCCCCTACCTCGTGTCGAACCTCAACAAATCTCGAATCCCACACATCACAAGCCGTCATGTCTCGACTTCTTCGACCTGCCGCGCGACTGGCGCTCTCGAGCCGAGCCACTGCCATCAAGGCTCCCGCCGCTTCTGCTTTCACACAGGCCCCTCGAGCCCTGACGACACCCGTCTTCTTTGGCGCTCAGCAGAGCAGGAAATACGCAGAGGGGTCTGGTGTCAAGGAGTATACCGTCCGTGAGGCCCTCAACGAGGCTCTCGCTGAGGAGCTCGAGGCAAACCCCAAGGTGTTCGTCCTGGGAGAGGAAGTTGCTCAGTACAATGGCGCCTACAAGGTCACCAAGGGCTTATTGGACCGCTTCGGGGAGAAGCGCGTTATCGACACTCCCATTACCGAGTCCGGCTTCTGTGGTCTTGCTATTGGTGCTGCTTTGAGCGGTCTGCACCCTGTCGTAAGTGTTATCCGGCTCGCAGGTGGCTGCTCATGACTTCATTGCCACCGCGGCTCCAATGACACAGATGCAACCTGTTCTTTATCATCTCTTTCGCGATCTCACTGACAATATTGACGTGCAACAGTGCGAGTTCATGACGTGGAATTTCGCCATGCAAGCTATCGACCAGATCGTCAACTCTGCCGGCAAGACGCTCTACATGTCTGGTGGCATTCAGCCCTGCAACATCACATTCCGTGGCCCCAACGGTTTCGCCGCTGGTGTCGGTGCTCAGCACTCCCAAGATTACTCTGCCTGGTACGGCAGCGTACCTGGCCTGAAGGTCGTCTCTCCATGGAGTGCCGAAGATGCCAAGGGCCTGATGAAGGCCGCCATCCGTGACCCTAATCCCGTCATCGTTCTCGAGAATGAGCTGATGTACGGCCAATCCTTCCCCATGTCCGAGGCTGCCCAGAAGAGCGACTTCGTCATTCCTTTCGGCAAGGCCAAGGTTGAGCGCTCTGGCAAGGACTTGACCATCGTTACGCTGTCCCGATGTGTCGGCCAATCCCTGACCGCCGCCGAGAACCTGAAGAAGAACTATGGCATCGAGGCCGAAGTTATCAACTTGCGATCGGTCAAACCTCTCGACATCGAATCCATTGTTGCGTCTGTTAAGAAGACCGGCCACCTGCTGTCCGTCGAGTCCGGCTTCCCTCATTACGGAGTCGGAGCCGAGATCCTTGCTCTCACCATGGAGTATGCTTTCGACTACCTTCACGCCCCCGCTCAGCGTGTCACTGGTGCCGATGTCCCCACCCCTTACGCCCAGGGGCTCGAGGAGATGAGCTTCCCGACCGAGAAGGTCATTGAAGATTTCGCCGCCAAGATGTTGCGCGCATAAAGAATCTAATTTTCATACCGGATGCTTTGCCTGACAGCCGTGCATGCAGCGAACGAGAAAAAGCCATGATGCCTGGGTCCGCATGAGGGAATAATGGAGAGAAATTGGGCCGTTGGGGGCTGGAGGAGGCGCAGCATCATAGTAATCAATATGCTTTGAGAAGGGTGGGATAGCTTTTCAGCGCACTTCAAATATCTTCTTTTTTCGATAGATGGATAGGGATCGGGGACTGAGGGACTTGTAATTGTAAATTTATATGGCAATGCTGATGCATTCCAATTTCACACCCTCTACTTCGCCAGCCGTTTCAGTTGCCAATTCTAGGATCTGCGGCATGGCCGTTTTTCAGCGCGGATTAGGTACCTACATACCTATCATTCGCTTTCAAGAGTTCCTCCCTTCGTCATTCACCCCACTTCCGCTCCTTCCGCTCCAAAATTGTGGGGCGGTTTCTCCAGAAGTCCAAACACAAGTGGTGACGATATGTGTGATCCGTCATCTGAACTGAAATCAACGACTTCCACTTTGTGAAAAGGCAGATCATCCTCACCATGGCCGGAATCGATGCCATTTTGCTGGCGCAGGAAGAGGATGGAAACACGAGCTCAGAATGTGTGAAGAAGTCGAGTCAAGATCCCGAAGTTCTCAAGCGCCAGTTGGAGGCCAAGTATCTCACCCCGTCACGCGACTTTTCCACCGAGTGGTTGAACCGACTACAGCAGCGATGGGATTTTGAGACCGACTATACTTCTCTGTTCAAGATTGCACCTCCTCAAACTCGCACTGTCACAAGATTCATTCGCCATGGCCTCGAAGGCAGGGTGACTGGCTACAGAAACGTGACGCTTCCTTTGAATAGCGCCACAGCAAAGACTTCGACAAGTCTGCTTCGAAAGCCCGCCAACCGGGTAGACTTTGTCCGCGGAGCTGCTGGCTTCTTCCCTTTTGCTCCTGGAGGCCTGGACAACATCGAGGCTACTGCTGCGCTGGAGGATCAGATCCATGCGGGCGGAGCGCCTGAAAACGGAACCAAGGCAAGCAGGCTCGACAGGGTGATTGAAGTGGGTGAAGGCGGGTTGCTGCAGATAGCGCCTGGGATGAGTCGTGGCATTGACTTCAGCAAAAAGAAGAGCACGGTGGAGCAGGAGGCTGCTGACGCGGTTCAAGAAGTGCTAGAGGATGATCCGGCAGATGCGGGCGAGGCACATGATTCAGATGCAGAATCGGCAGATGGCGAGTCTGGGGACATTTCTGAAGGCGCTGATAGTGACAGCGATGAAATTGACGATATACTGCCTATTGAGTTTCCTGCTCTGGAACCCCATGGCGTGTTAGCAGCATCGAGTGCCCGTAAGGCTGGACGAGAATGGGCTCACATGGTGGATATAAGGCAAGGGATGCCGAACTTTCGAGAGCTGGTGCCCGACATGGCGAGAGAGTGGCCTTTTGAGCTCGACACCTTCCAGAAAGAAGCTGTGTATCATCTTGAAAACGGCGACTCGGTGTTCGTCGCCGCTCACACATCAGCAGGCAAGACGGTTGTGGCCGAGTATGCCATTGCGTTGGCGGCAAAGCACATGACAAAGGCTATTTATACATCTCCGATCAAGGCTCTGAGTAATCAGAAGTTTCGCGACTTCCGACAGACATTCGATGAAGTCGGTATTCTTACGGGAGATGTGCAAATTAATCCTGAGGCTAGCTGTCTGATCATGACGACGGAGATCTTACGAAGTATGCTTTACCGAGGAGCCGATTTGATTCGCGATGTTGAGTTTGTCATTTTTGATGAGGTCCACTACGTGAACGACTACGAGCGAGGAGTTGTTTGGGAGGAGGTGATCATCATGTTGCCGGCACATGTGTCTCTCATTCTGCTCTCAGCCACAGTGCCAAATACTCATGAATTTGCGTCATGGGTTGGACGGACGAAACAAAAGGACATTTACGTCATCTCGACGTCGAAGCGACCGGTGCCCTTGGAGCATTACCTTTGGGCGGGCAAGGATGTCCACATGATTGTGGACTCGGACAAGAAGTTCCTCGAGACTGGCTGGAAGGCGGCGAACACCGCAGCTCACGGGAAAGAAAAGCCAGCGCCATCACAGACTACAATGGCCACGCGAGGTGGCAATTCTCGGGGCGGCGCCCAGCGAGGAGGTCCTCAACAACAACAACGTGGTGGACGAGGAGGTGGCCAACGGGGCGGCGGTGGCAATCAGCAGCGAGGTAGGGGAGGGCCGCCTCGAGCCAGCCATGCCCCTGGCCATATGGGCCGCGGTGGACGTGCCGGAGGTATGACCTCTGCTGCCCAGGACAAGAACTTGTGGGTTCATCTTGTGCAATTTTTGAGGAAGAAGACCTTGCTACCGGCCTGTATCTTTGTCTTCTCCAAGAAACGGTGCGAGGAAAACGCAGACGCGCTGAGCAACCAGGACTTCTGCACCGCTCATGAGAAGAGTCATATTCACATGATTATTGAGAAATCAATTGCGAGGTTAAAGCCAGAAGACAGATCATTGCCTCAGATTGTCCGACTGAGAGAACTTCTGGGTCGAGGTATAGCAGTTCACCACGGAGGATTGCTGCCCATTGTCAAAGAGTTAGTGGAGATTCTCTTTGCTGAGACTCTTGTCAAGGTGCTCTTTGCGACGGAGACGTTTGCCATGGGTCTCAATCTGCCAACCAGGACAGTTGTCTTCTCGGGCTATCGCAAGCACGATGGCCACTCGTTCCGAAATCTGCTACCCGGCGAATACACTCAGATGGCAGGCCGAGCTGGGCGTCGCGGGCTTGATACTGTCGGATCCGTCATTATTGTTCCTCCAGGTGGCTCCGATGACGCACCACCGGCCGGCGAGTTGCGCAACATGATACAAGGAGAGCCGTCTAAATTGCGATCGCAATTCCGACTGACTTACAACATGATTCTCAACCTTCTCCGCGTCGAGGCTCTGAAGATAGAAGAGATGATCAAGCGCAGTTTCTCAGAGCACGCGACCCAGCAGCTCCTCCCTGAGCACGAAAAGGATGTAAAGGTCGCACAGGCTGATCTCGCCAAGGTGAAGCGAGAGGCATGTAAAGTCTGTGACGTCGCTATGGACGAATGCCACCAGGCTGCGCAAGACTATAAACAGCTTACCTTCGAACTATACAAGGGACTCTTACGTATACCCATCGGACGAAACATGTTTGTTGAGCAGCGACTTGTCGTGTTTAACTACGAGGGCGTTCGCACAGTAGGCCTCATGTTAAACCAAAGAACGAACCCGCGGTTTTCCCTAGAAGAGCCGGTGTTGCGCATATGTGCCATCAAGTCTACGCGCGACGGCCGAGATGGAACGGACCAGCTGCCCTTTATCCCTGCCACCAGAAAATATCTGCATAAGCTGCCCCAAAGCAAGAAACACATACACACAAAGAATCTTTTTGTGCCCCTTAGCGACGTGGAATGCCTGACCAAGTGGGTTGTCAAGGGCACGCTTCCAGAGATCTTTAAAGGCGGCGAGGCGGCCCAAAAAGCCGTGGAGCAACTACAAGATATTTGCTCCAGCTGGGATGGCCGCTGGGATGAGCTGGACTTGAGCAAAGTCAAGAGCCTGGCACTGCAGGAGATTATGGAGAAGCGAAAACAATCGATCAAGACGGTGACAGAATCGTCCTCGTTCAAGTGTCCCAATTTCTTAAAACATGTAAGAACCACCATATCTCTCCACCCAACCCGTAATCCGCCACACTATGAACCCTTCAAAAGCTAACGCGTGATTCTCGTTTTAGTTTGCCATGTGCCACGACGAATGGCTCATAAAAGAACACATCTTCCAACTCAAGCAGTCCCTTTCGGACCAGAATCTCCAGCTCCTCCCAGACTACGAACAGCGCATTCAAGTCCTCAAAGAACTTGAATTCATCGACTCGTCCACGCGAATTCAGCTCAAGGGCAAAGTAGCATGCGAAGTCCACTCAGGCGACGAGCTCGTTCTCACCGAACTCATCCTCGACAATGTACTCGCCGAATTCGAGCCCGCCGAGATAGCCGCTCTCCTGTCTGCCTTTGTATTCCAAGAAAAGACCCTCGTGGAACCCACTCTGACGGGCAATCTCGAAAGGGGCCGCGACACGATCATTGCGATTTCGGAAAAGGTGAATGATGTCCAGACGAGGCTACAGGTGATCCAGTCGGCGGACGATTCGAATGACTTTGCCAGCAAGCCTCGCTTCGGCCTCATGGAGGTGGTGTATGAATGGGCACGGGGCATGAGCTTCAAGAACATTACGGGCCTAACTGACATCTTGGAGGGGACGATTGTGCGGACGATTACCAGATTGGATGAGGTTTGCAGAGAGGTGAAGAATGCAGCGAGGATTGTGGGTGACCCGGAGTTGTATGCTAAGATGCAGGAGGCGCAGGAGCTGATCAAGAGGGACATTACGGCTGTGGCAAGTTTATACATGTAATTAGTGTCTTTGAAAAACTGAGCTCGTGGTGGGCGGGAGTAATCTGTCAATGCGAGAGTCCCTCATCATAAACACACACGTATCGGGACTTCACGTGATGCATCGGAAATCGATGTGCACGAACCGCTGGTATGCGCCTTAATAAACGGATTTAAAAGCCCAGCTTTCAACTTCCATTCCCATACGTACATATTTCTACTCGTTGTACTAGAACCAGAACTCCTTACGCCAAGCAATGTCACTATTCCCCTGCCCTTGTCTTTGAGACCCCATCTGCACAACGCCCTCTAAACCAAACTGCAGAACTCGATGCTGCTATGCCCGCAAAGCCCGCAACCTCTGCTGCAGCAGCTCATCCTCCTGCAGAGACACATCGTTCTTATTCTGAGGCTCCGGATCCGCCGGCGTGGCCTGATTAAGTTGTGCCTTGAGCTCTATGCCCGCATCGTCCGCCAGCTTGCCTAGTAACTCGTGGACAGCATCCTCGGGAACCTGCGCCGAGGTAGATTGCGAAAACGCATCTTGGTAAATGGCGTTCGTCATGGAGTATTCCTCGTTTTGCTCTTTGAATGTTTCCAGGACGCCGAGGCTCTATTTGTATTCATGACAGCCGTTAGTAAGAGTTGCAGACCACCAAGACTTTTGGTGCACAATGACGTGGTCATCTTCATCTTCATCTTCATCTTCATCGCCAACCACCCCTTTGCCCCTAATAAAAGAGACGCATGAAAAAGGAGAGAGACACGAAAAGATTTACCTTTGCCGGTGTAGCATTCTTCTGCGCCACACTCATGACTTTCGAGCTCTGCGCCATCATATGCGTCATGCGGTTCATCGCATTATTGGCCTGGATTTGCGCGGCGCTCAGCTCCGCCATGTCGGCGACCTGGTCCATCTGCGAGGCGAGGGCCTGCTTGCTGAGAAGCATCTTGGCCTTTTGGTAGGCCTTTTGGGTTTCGCCCTTTTTGAGAAGCTCCTGGATCTGTTTCTTGAGGATGGGGTCCTGCTTCGCGGCCTTTTGGGCCTCGCGACGGGCTTGTTTGGCTTGGAAACGGGCTTGGAATTCGAGTTGGGTATCGCGGGCGAGGGCTCGGTTTGACATTTTGGATGAACGGGCGAGTTTTCGGTTCGTAGGAAGGCGATGGAGGGGTATAGCGGCGATTGTTAATAAAAAATGGACGATGAAAGGGACTGAACGCTTTCTTTGATTGTTCGGCCTCGCCGACTTCGATGGGAGTCGGAGACGAAGGATGAGGATGGCGTATTGCGGGGACGCCACATGGAGTGACGCAACCTTTGCTGATGAGGCTGTTGTGCACCGCCACAATCTAATCTGTGGTGGTGTACGTACCTTAGGTAGGTTACATGAGGGCGCAAAAGTTTGCGTTGCGTTGCGTTGTAAATTGTAACTTGTAACAATGTCCTCCCTGTTTGCCAGCTTGCATTTTGACGTCTGATTCTAACCTTTCTCACCACGTGGATGATGCAGTCTTTCGACGAGTGATCTCACCTCTCTCAAACCACGACTTGAAGATGAAATGCGTGTCGGAAAGAACATGGCCTCGAGCAACGCAACGAGAACCTCGAAAAGCTGCGAATCCAATATGTAAACGAGATTGATCTACATTGTAGCATCGAGAAGAATCAAGATACCCCCCCAGGTGACATCCATCGGTCAAGACGGATGGATGGACTAATCAGCGGCAAGACAGTCATCAACTGAGATATGCCTGGTCAATGACTTGGATACGACGTCACACTGCCAAGATCAGCTCATGACTGCAACTCAAGACGAGATTGAACGGCCAGCATCACTGCAAGTGTTAATTGGAATAGAACTGGAAGAATACATATTCATAGAGCCGATTGTTTTCTTACCAAGGAGGCGAGACGCTCTTTCAACTTCTGACGCACAAGTCACGACTGGGCAGATCGCGGATAGCGTATCGAGGCGCACATCGCCAATTCTTGGGGGATCCAGGACTGCCTGACAATCTTCTCCAAAGATACCCCTCGTTTCTGTGACAGTCTAAAAAACTTTGGCCCTCGTCAGCTTCGAACGAGAGAGAGTTCTACACCAAGACAAATGGAGTAAAGCCTAAGAAAGCTGAGGTTGCATGCCTGCCTGGCGAATAGTAAGACGCCAAGATGGCACAGGAGCCTGGGATAAACTGGTACTGGGTTAATATAGGATTGAATTTCTATTCATTCTTATAAATGATACTAGGGCCTCGTCAGATGCTTCCCAAGGATACTACACTGTGCAGTATTGCACGTCTCTGACCCTCTCTACTCATCACTCTGAAGGTACCTACATACTGTAGTTACAATGTAATGATGTAGGCACAGTATGTATCCATGCTCAGATACCGGTAAGCTCGCGGGCCTACCCGCTTAGTTTCTTGCTGGGTGTTTTCGATGACGGGCTGGTTGTGTCGTTTTCGATCGGCCGGACTCCCAACGGTGATATCACACACCATCGGATGCAGCTATTGAGAGCCAATAGCATGCTTCAGCCGAGCGTCGTATGAAGAATCCAGACTCTTATACTGAAGCTTTCTGTGACACACATTATGCATGCAGATCCGTATGCAGCGATTCGCACAGGTGACAGGACGTCTTGCGGGGGAGGCGAGCAGAGACGAAATTATGCCCATTTTAAGGAAGACGCAATTTGGCAGCTCTCATGGTCCATCTAATCCGTGGAACCTTTGAGACTTGGCATTGGTATGGTGGTGTCTCGCTGCTTTTCTCACATGATGGATGCTATTGCAATCGTGGCCAGAGCAAGCCTCCAGATCGTCAGGGACAAGGGGAATGCGAGAGACTATGATTATAATTTATGGTCTATGATGCAAGACTCACGAGCGGCGCAGAATTTGAAAAGGGAAAGCCACCTGCTCAGCACGACGTATCGCATCTATGTGTGTGGGAGGTGTGGTATTTCACGGAAGCTAAGAAGTAGAGAGCTGGCAGAGATCGGGGCCGTCTTGTCATGGATCGAATCTTGATGATCGTTGTTCGTCCAAGATTGGGCCATCGGAGCGCTACCGTAACGGCATGTAAGTACTGAGATATCTCACTGGTCCATGAAATTTGCCACTTGCAGCAAACACTACGGCAATCCTCCTGAGGTTGTATGTCATGCCAACATGATATGGATCCAATTCGTACGTCGACCGATGGAGAGGAAGAACTGCAAGATCCACCATCGTTGCCGCAAGAAATACAGCAGTGACATGTGAGAAGCCGCTCGTCACTGAAGTACAAGCGGCCCAAGCCCATGTCGCCGTCTCGTAAAGCCCTGGCAAAGAAGATTGTGTTTCATAGTAAGAGATGACGGGGCATCGCCGCTGATATAGCTGGAGAATGTTCCAAAAGATGAGCGACTATTGGCATTTCCAACCCACGAGCGAGGAGGTGAGACGAGGGAAGAAGAGAGTCGCTCAGCGCAAGTATCGTAAGAACAAGATCAAAATTACTCCCAGAAGTGGAAGCCTCCGGTGTCTCAAGACGCTTGGCTTAGTCTTCCTTTCGCTCAACGCACTTTCGGGTCCTTGAGTCTTTTTTGCTTGACGGAGAAGGCAATGGAAACTGACGCTGTCGACGGCTAAATAGGAGAAATCTTACGTTTACGCTCCGAAGCTGCACAACTCGACGACGCGCGCGGCGGAGTTGGGCAACTCGCGTCGCATTCCGAACTTGATCCCAGGGGATTCGACGCTGAAAACTGCCCATCTTGCGCCCTTCAACTTAACCAAGCCGGTAGATCGTGTATCGCGCATTCTCAGACCGTCGTCCTACAACAAATCCATCATGTAGATCCCAGCTGGTGCTGCTCCGGAAAGGCAAGCGAACGCACTTCCTCTGCCAAATATGGCTGTTCACAGATAAAACAGGAGCCGGCCGAGTTTCCAGAAGGCTCAGCGTATTTGTACGCCCAGCGACAATGTGCGAAACTCTTAACGCCGGCGCCTTCCCTGCCACTTCAACCCAACGACTACCAGGGACTGGTCTGTGGCAGTATCTCTACAGGAGGCCCAGAAGATGGCTTGCCGGCGGCGGATGATAACACGAGACTATCTAACGCGGGTGTACACGAAATAAACTGCAGCCAAGTGTCACCCGAGTCGACCTCTCTGACGCACTTGAGCGGGTGTCCGCAAGGCGCTGCGGGTTGTATCGGATATTCCAGACCCCTGTTGGCAGGTAGAACCAGGGTGACAGCTCTCCAAGATGAAGTCTATGGTTTGGATTCTCCATGCAAAGTAAGTTGGACTGGACGGTACAGCGCAAGCCCTCTATTCCAAACTCTATTAAACGAGAATGGAGGCCAAGAAGGCCAAGAGGATTAACGTGGCGTCTGTCTGTAGGACTCAACGGCTACGACTCCCAGTAGTACCAATACCAACACTGGATCTGGGAGTCAGAGAAGCTCGCAATGGGACTTAGGCCAGCTTGTCAGGAATTCCTGTGCAGTAGAAGAACTACCACCAGCGACTCAGCTTCAAACCCCAGATCTGACGCTTCACCCGCGAGAAGGCCAAATCGCCAGCTTCTCCTCGATCCCGGTATGCGTCACCACAGATAAAGCGTCTACTTCGCAAGCGCAGGGAATCTCGCCGCTCTTCCAGGCTGCCATGGCAGGAAATCTCACCATCTTGACCTTCATGGTCCACAATAGCGTCTATCCCGAGTCGGTGAATCAGGAGGGACAGACGATTCTCCACGTCGCTGCCGGTAACGGGCACTACTATGCGGTCGAGTTTTTGATCGGCTTTGGGCTCAATGTGAATGCCCGAGATACCATGGGGAACACGGCTCTGCACTTGGCTATTGCGAACGGCTGGGAGCAGGTGGTCAAGCTGCTGGTTGATGCTGGGGCCGATGTGGATGGATTGAACTGAAGTCTGAAGGTAGTTCCGAGAGGCAAAACATTGAAAAAAAAACTTGTAGCCGAGATGTTGCATAATGGCAGATAGTCGCGCCCAACCAGATGTTTTGAAATTTCATCATTTCATGTACGGGCTGGCATGCAGCCGACAAAAAATGTCTCTCTGCGTCTTCATTGGAAGGTGACTTGCAGCATCAGAGAAACAACGCGCACTCGGCTATCATGCCAAGTTGCCAACTCGAAGCGGCGGCCCAGTGATTGCTGGAACCTTGTCGGTACGAATGACCGAGGAAAAATGATGTATCAGAGCACGATTTACTATTTGCACCACCCAAAAAACTTCTGTTTGCGTGGACTTCTCGATCCAGTTTTCATTCTTCATCCTTCCCGCACGCAAATTTACCTCCTTTGCAAAACGAGATTGTCGCCGTCACGATCGATCATTCGATTACTAAGTACTTGCCCTTGCGGCAATAGATGCAAGCTGACGTTGTGCCTGCTCAAGTAACATAAGAAATACAGCGCATACCGTACCTGACGCCGTCGCCTCAATTTGACCCCTCTTCCAACCTGAACAACTTTCTTGCGGACTATCTCGACCATGTCATCGCCCTCGTTAAGACTCTAGTCGTCGTTATCTGGGGCAAATAATGGCAACAAGCTACATCTCTGTATGGGATGCGGTGCCTGTCAATGAGCCTTGACCTCTGAAATCCCGCCTCACGCTGTTCAAAAAGCTGAGTGTGCACTGTCCACTGTCCGGTCAAGATCACCGCATCAACTTCACAACGAGCTCTCAAGAGTGAGACTACTTGCGGAGCCATCTCAGGGCATCATGGCCGTTTCCCGAGCCATTGGTACACAAAGTTCATCGCCGTCTGCCCTTCTGCTCAGATAGAAGCTGAGAAACATGTCTCGTCAGACAGGTGGCCAAGCCCGGTTTTGGAACTTCTTTTGGTATCTATTCTTGTTATGATCCTTGTAGTACTTGTAAGTACTCGAGCGTTCTAAAGCACATAACGGAGTCTTCAACGTTGGCCATTTCAGTTTGGCTGGACCAGGCTACAGCCTTCTCTTCTCCATGTGACGTGGGACGTGAGACGACGCCTCGAATCTCGATACATAATTGTGAACGAGACTTCCAAAGTTTCGGCACCCAGAAAGCCACATCATGATTCAGTCGCCATCATAATAAGTCAAGCACGCGCTCTCAACATTCGCCAGGGGAAAGTCCGGCACGACTGCTCTGACAGGCCGCCAAGTTGTCACCATCTGAAAGTGCTTCATGCAATTGGGATGCCGTTTCCTCCATGCCGAGTCAAGCACCCACTCCAGTGCCCGGGCTAGCACAATGGCAACGAAGATATCAGCAATCGTCATCTCATTACCGACCAGATGAGTTTTGTTAGCCATAAGACCCTCCAAGACGTCCAGCATAGCCAATGAGTCCGCCTTTCCCCTCTCGATCTGGGGCTTATTTTGGGGAGCGGGCCGGGAGAAGTTGGGAACAAGTGGAAGATACCTAGACTCGAACGTGTCAATACTCTAGGAGTCTAATGCCGAAAAAAACAAATCGAAAGGGAGGAGGTAAAGAGAATGGCTCGCACCATCGAGCCAGTGTTCCGATTAATTCCTGATTTGCCCAGCTCATCCACGAAACAATCTCGGCCTCTTGTTCTGGAGAGCCATTTCCAAGCAGTGTAGTAGGTTTCTTTTTGCACTTCGCGAGGTACTTTGCGGAAAAGTTAGTCCATGACTAGCTGACTGATTTGGGGTTCATAACAGTCTTGCGACGAGAGCTTGACGAACCAACGCGATGCTAATCGTCTCAGTGAGCTTGATTCCCGGCGCTTCCAGGGCCGGAGTCTTGCCGTTACTCAAAGGAAACTTGTCGATTAACAAATGCCGGCCGATGTCCCTACGCGGTATGACTTTAACCAGTTCGACGGGAATGCCCTGCGCTGCAGCCTAGGACAAGCCTCGTCAGGATTGAATCGTGATGCAGGATGACGCACAGAGGGTGGGTTGTCCTCACCACGATACGAGCAACACGGGTCCGCGGGTTCTCCTAGATCGTGTGGTGCACAACGTTAGTTGACGAGTGACCATCGGATAACCGACGACGTACCGCATATCCATAGAGTACAAAAGCCATCGGAGTATCTTGTCAGTAAGCTGGCTGCTGTTGAAATGGCTGCTGCGAAACCACGTCCTACTCTGTTTCCAAGGGGCAAACAACTATGTATTACTCGCTTCTTAAAAGACGGTCCATAACAAACGAAAAAGCAGCTAATGAATTGATTGGATGTGTTGTGCGTTGATCTATTCACAGCTGCAATCAAACTTCCTTGCCAGGTCGTCCGCACTGCATGCGACGGATCTGCGTTGCTGGATCGGCCGAGCTTTGAGCGGTCACATGCATCGATTTTTGTAGACTTGTGGCTCATCTTCTGCCAGACCTTTCCAATAGCCCACCATACATGCCCGTTGTATGCGTCTTAAAGAGGCCGTACTGCAACAACGACCCCATGTCGTTGGTGGCTTGCGTTTGCTGACACCCCCATCACGCCAGGAGTTCGCCGTCACACTGACATGCTTTGAGACTCCATTGGCTCAGCAATCGCTTGGTGACGCGAAACATGGTAGGTATGGTACATATTCTCCCTATCTTGGGATTGCTTGGCACCCCTTGTCGCGTTTGCGCTTAGGCGCCGAGGTCCGAATGACCCATTCTTCAGACTAGATCTGATGAGATAAATCATAAAGGACGACTCACGAGGACTGCCTTATTGAGACAACTTGGTGGGACGGGTAAAATGCCATGGCGCCCAAGCCGAGAACCAATCCAACAGCAAGCCAACTGCCGATCTTAGTTTTCGGGGTTTATTCTCTTCTTTTCTCTTTTCCTTTCTTTTCTTTTCTGTAAGATATGGTTTACTAGGTATTCATTATTTACGGGACGGGGCGGGAAAATGACCTCGTGAAATTGCCTCAGCCGAGGCACAGTAACTACCTAACTCAACTACTGCGCAAAATGCGAAAGGACCGATCAAGTCGCTGGACTTTTCTGCGAGAACACAAGTTGAATACTTCGATAGCCGTATCGGGCAATTGTGGCTTAACTTATAGTTAGGGTTCGTACCTCAACGCCATTGCGGAATCGCCCCCAATTCATTCGCTCGAGCCGAAAATACTGGCTCATGAAACTGGGTACGACGATATCGTCTGAATGTACAAACGTCAACGTGATGCGAAAGGTCAGATAACAGTTTGTGCAAATCGCAATTACAACATAAGAGGCTTGAAGAATACAACGCAAGAACGGAGTCCAAGAAGGGGGACTGTCTAAGCCCTGGGACTTTCTGTCGGAGCTCTCTGTCTGGTCAGTGAACCCTAGTCATGACTCTTCCGAGTAATCTTCATATCATTCACGACCCACGAACTTGATATCCTGGCGGTAACGATCGCTCAAAAAACTGTACTTTCCGGGTTGACCGTTCGACAATCATGAACGTCACATGGTTTACCACTCAGAGCATGAGATCTTCCATGCACTGAAGATATGAAGCAGGTATGACCGTATGAGGGCACCCTCTCCGTAAATTTCTACGGCGATTCAAGCGCTCGTGATCACGACGAAACCTCATTACGGGTTACGCGGCGAGTTTTTCCCGATGCTTTCGCCACCACCATCGTCCACTATACTCTTCGGCCCCCCGTCTTGCCATTGCAGACTACTTCCAGGTCATAGTCGCCTTCAAGAAGGCCCTTTATGGCCGGAATCCCCATGCATCAGATTATCTACCGCAAATGACAAACATTGTCAGCGCCAGCCATCAATCGGGTTCTGTTCTATTTCATACTGGCACTTGTCGCGGTTCGCCAAAAGTGTGTCTGCGAGAGTCAGAGAGAGTGTACCGCAAGGGTCGAATATGTGTCTCTTTCGAACTCTGCTTTGCGGGCTTCAAACCTCACAGAAAATGTTTTTACTGCACGCTTAAGGTTGGCCTTGTGGCAATTTCTGCGTCTGCCTTGCTGGATATTGTTGTTCTTGAGGAAGATTGGGCTCTGGCATCTCAATAGCGCCGAGTGTTTCTGGCATTTCCGCGAGTTGCTATCGCTACAGGTCCCAGGATTCGTTCTCAAGGTGCGACCACGGCGCGTCAGCTGAGGCTGGATGTTCTGCACCACCTCGAGTATCGTCCAAGGTGCCATGACACTATGGTGTTCTATAAGACTATAACACGTGGTGAAACTATCCTTTCATATTTTTGCAGCGTATTACAAACACATGTTGTCATGAACCAGGTGACAAGCAGCATTTGATAACAGAAGAGCGCCTTGAACATCGCTAACCTGTTCATCGCATCCGGATCCGACCGTGCCCTGTGTGACCTCCTCATGCGGACAGAATCTCGTCCTCACCCGGCCAGGAAGATACCAAGGGTCCAATACAGGCCACTCCTACATCCCTCGCTCGTATGATGGGCTGATCGTCAGGAATCCGCAAGTTGTATAGGCGGCACTTAAGTCCATCCATGCCGACGAGTCTACCGACCTTGGCACGTGGAGCCATCTTCTGAGCCCTCACTCGTCGGCATGGATCGACCAAAATGTCGCCTATACGACATTTGGATTCCCGACGAGCAGCTCAAACTCACGGGCGAGGGATGTCAATTTTGACGAGAGCGACTCTGCGGCGATATCGTCTACAGCTGAGGATTTGTATATCTCTGAGCTTCTTGAACCCTTCTTTGAGGAGGGTCGTCGCATAATTGACGTTCCTACTAGGCTACTGCAGAGGTATTCACTGCGACTTCGGGGCGGATCCGGTACCGGAGTCAGTATCCTCACTGACATGGCGAATTCTGCGGCGTCCAAGTCAATTTCGACCCCTTATTACCACCGTCCTGACGCCACCTTCATTCTCCGTCTGCCATTTCTGCAAGGCAATCCGACATGGATCAGAGATACAGCCTGCGCAACGACGACATGCTCCCTTGGCATTTCTCGCTTTTCTCGACGGCGATGGACCCGAACCCTCTGATGAAGAGGACCCTTCTCAACAGTCAATGCGGGAGGCTTCGCAGCTCAGACGCAGCCAGCGAGCCGTTGCTCGCAAAGACTATGTATCTTCAAATTGCACTTCCGGTTGAAACGAGAGCCCGATCACCTGGTCGATTAGATGCCCTTGAACTTGAGGCTTCGTACTTCCAAACTGTTCACGACCGTTTGCAGCCAACGTAGCCAAGTTGGCATTCCAATTTGAACATGAAGACGGGTCACGACATCGAGAGTGTGGCCACGGCCCACAACCCGCATTCTGAATCGCGTCAAAACAAAGAGGAAAGGAAGGGAAGAAAATAATCACCCGTATCGGTTCAAGTGCTCAAATGGTAACGATGATAACTCGGTCCAGGAAGCCACACGTTTCGAAGTGTCCAAAGGTGTTTAACATCGCTCAGTTCAATCCACTGGTGGATAATGGATCCAACTGCTTCGCGACAGGATTTATTCTCGCGATTAAACATGATTCTGAACTTCGAGCTGGTCCCCGGAGCTGCAGTGAAGCATTCTCTGGATTAGTCAACTTATCAGTGCCCAAAGACTGATGCGAACACGACCGATGTCCTGATTTATCATGTCTTGAGAGATCTGGTCAGTGGTCTTCCGCATTCAGATATACAGGAAGCGCTTGCCTCCTTGGCGTGTGATTGGGATGTTGCGCCATGCAAGAACTTAGAAGTGCGTTTGCGTCCTGGCCTGAAGACTCGTAAGTACTGGTTCGCCCTTGCTAGTCCAGATTCGAGATGAGTCCGGTGAACCGAGCATCACCACATCTTTCAGTGCCGTCTTCTCCCGCAAACATAACTTGCGCGCAGCGCGGCACAGGTAGGGATTTTGGCGGGGTGATGGAAATTGGTGCTCCAGTCTCTCATGGCTGAGCGTTCACCGGCGAGAGGTGCATTTTCCGCTGCGGAAGTAGTAGGAACATATTTCTTTGAACGGGTAGAATCGTTCAGTCGTCCCGTTCACGAAGCATCGATACCAGTTCTTCGGCATTTCGTGACTTCACTGAGCTGTTCAAGCTGTCTACCATCAGTTCGCGATGTGTGTTGTCGGTCCAGACGACTCTTTCGTGCCCCGACGGACGTGACTGCCATCTGATTAGTAATTACTACCTGAACATCTCTCAGGGACCGGTAAGGGACGTCCCCTACCGCCGAATCCTCAAAAAGTTAGAAAGGCACAGCGTTCCGTAGTCCTACGAAACCGACACGATATCCGAAACAGGGCCGCGTTTACATGCTGTCTCGGCAACACGGCACGCCTCACGGTCCGGTATGTCCGGTTTGTTGGGTGCGAGTGTGCGAGTGTGCCCCTAACCCAATTCTCCGGCCGGTCACCTTGATCGCATACGTTACTAGCCTAGCAAGGCTTCGTCTTTCATCGTATACGACACCGTGGGGTGCTCTGTCATGTTGATGTTCTCAGTGTAGTCGACATGGTCGTCGCATGTCTGCCCAGAGCCTGAGCAGCTACATGTATGTTATGGGCTGAAGCATCAAGCTCATCTCTCGCTGCCAATACCATGAGGGGCTTCGGGGCGTCGTGACGGAACGAGGTTCCTATCGCCTACGGCAGAGACACCATCAAACTCAGTCGGAGTCAGGGCAACAGTCGCGGGACTCGCGGCCTTAGCCCCATCGGCTCGCCGCGCAAACATGACCAACGCATTGCGCATAGTCGTTCTCCCGAAAGAATTCGCTCGTGCCTCGGTATACCCTATGCGGAAATTGTACCGTACATCGAAATCAGCCTGATCCAAAACCAACTGGAAAGTCTGCGCGATTCTCCAGAGTCCAACGCTCACTTAGCACCTGGTGCGTATCGGTCCTGATGCTCGAGTTCGATATGATAAATTCGTCGGAAAGTTTCTCTAATGCGCTCAATGTTAGTAAGGGGATATAACTCTAGGTCGATCTCACGCTGGCTCTT
Source organism: Claviceps aff. humidiphila group G2b (assembly GCA_018360325.1). NCBI lineage: Eukaryota > Fungi > Ascomycota > Sordariomycetes > Hypocreales > Clavicipitaceae > Claviceps > Claviceps aff. humidiphila group G2b. The sequence continues at coordinate 23,002 of SRQG01000153.1, forward strand.
CTCTGTTCCCAGGTTTCTTTTGTGCAGAAATCAGAACTCAATGGCAGTGTGTGATGCAGGACACGATTACTCGTAACTCGTGTGTCTGTTGGGATGGGAGACGCCGGACGGGCGTGTCTCACTTGACAAGTTTCAGAAGTTGTCCGTCGTCCGTCGTCCATCGTCCGTCCTTTTGAGACTTATATGTATCAGATCAGCCTGTCTTCCCGATCGGCGCAGGAGCGGACCCGTGCCGTTGATAATGTTAGGCAGACTAAAGGCAGTCCGCGCCACTCAGTCCACATTCAGAACCAGAAGCAGTGAATGCATTCTTGAGCAGGGGCATCCCTGAGATGGGGATTCTCATCCTGGCCATGATGCACATTCACAAAGTTCAGATTGTGCAGAAACTTGAAAGAGGCCAGAAGCAGCGGCAACATGAGGGATCTGTCTCTCCTGGTCGATTGGTCGATGCAATACGGCACAGATCCGCGTCGCCTCTGTGAAGCCATCACGCCTGATCATGGCAACAACGGTTGCAGGAGAACGGAGTTGCATTTAATAATGACGTACGAACACCTACTCTGAAGTGTAAGCCATATTGAGACATGGAGACAGAGAACTTGAGTGTTGTAGTACAATCGGTAGAGTGAACAAGCTTGTGGAAATCTCCAGCAACAAGAAAAGGTATCTGTTCGTCAATGGAATCCGCCTTATTACCTAGGTAGGCTCACAATATCCACACCCACCTTCAGGAAATAGGCACCGAGCGATTGAAGTGTATGTGATGTGAACCGTGATGCGCGATTGGCCGCCGCATCCGGGGAACAAGGGGCAAGCCGCAAGCCACTTCAATGACGACACCACATCTAACGCCCCAAAGCGCCGATGCGCCAGCTTCATCATGAAAGTTGGAGAAGGAAGGACAAGAAGTTTTCCTTTTAAGTTTTCCTCTTGATGTTTCCTAGTTTTTTTTTTAAATGTGAAAAAACTCTTGCACATACACATTTTCAGAACAAACAATAATCTGCCGTCTCATCACTGCTCTATTCGCACCACTACGCCTCCATCCCGATGTCTTCCGCGCGGATGCTCAACGTGCAGAGCTTTCCGCGCCCGCCACGCCTGGAGAGGACGTCGCGACACCTGCAGATCAAGTACCATGGAGACGTAATCGCTGATACCAAGGAGGGGTTTTGGGCATTGGAAACGCATCACCCGCCAAGTACGTGCATTCAGAGATAATAGATTATAGATTGCTGCAAGCTCAGAGCTGCATGCGACACCTATATTTTTCTTGTCTTTTTATGAGAATCTTTTGGCGTCTTCAAATCAATACACCGTCTGCGTTCTCCACATCCACTAATTTGTTTCTTGTTCTTTTCCTTGTCGGGCTGGCCAGCTTACTACCTGCCGCGCTCATCGATTCGCACCCCGTTGATACCCACTAGGAAGCAGACGATGTGCGAGTTCAAGGGCCTCGCGACGTACTACAAGGTAGAATTGGCCGGAGGTATCTCATCATCTAATCGCGCGTGGTCGTACGAGCGTCCGACACCTGCATTCGAAGCTATCCGCGGCTACGTCTCCTTCTACGCCGGTCCGTGGGATTGCTTCGTGGATGGTGAGAAAGTCGAGCCTCAGCCTGGGGACTTTTACGGCGGATGGGTCACGTCTGACATTGGAGGGATAGTCAAGGGTCGAACCGGAAACCTGGATCCAATTGTGCAATGAGGGAAAAAAGGTCACCCGACTTGGACGGGGATGTGGGACGCGTGTCGCAATATATGCTTGTATATTGTGCGACGGAACGTTTGCGATGAAAGAGAAAAGGGAATAGAAAAGGCAGCACCTACTTGTCAAGGGGGGGTAGCTTGGTGACGGATGCGACAAGATGAAATCCTGCTGAAGATGCAATAGCGATCCTTCATTCCCATGAACTCACTGCGCTGCAACATTGAGTTTCTGGGGTTTCCCCTTCCTTTTCTACCTACCTAGATATGTCTCAGTAACGCGCTGGCAAACTGCTTATCTGCACCGCTGTGGGATTCCCAACGGCTTTCTGGTGACTAGGTATGGGAGCAAAGAGATGCCAGATTCTTCCATTGCTTCGTCTAGCATCCTCGCGAGTCAGTTAAACTTTAAGATAGGTAGAGGACGACGAGGCGCAAGGCGGTGATAGTAGAATATTAATAAAAGAGGCAAACGCCGAGAAGAAAAAAAGAAGAATAAATCACCGAGGGGAGTGAAAAGTTCGAAATGGAACATGCTCATTGCTGACGAACTGGCCTCAGGGAGGGGGCCATGAGGCGAGAACTTCTTTTTAAGAGCAAGGGGTCATGTCTATGGACATGGAGATGGTCGGCTGGGGTGCTGCTGCTACCTTGTACGGTGCGGAGATTGTGCATCCGACAACTGCACACGTACAAACTCTATGTACAGTGACGTCTGTTGCCAAAACGTTCCGCGATGCGTCCATCACTGCGTGCTCACTGCTACCCAATGTAGGTATGTCGAGTCAATAAATGATGACCCCGGTGCATCTGTACAAGACCCTGCAATCTTGTCGGCCAGGAAATGCCCTGTGATTTTGACAGAGCACAAAATGAGAATTCCATTTCGACGATATATTCCCCAATGGACCGAGACGGCGGCGCGTACCGGTTGCCGAAAAACCTTGCCGGAGAGGTTCTCGCTTCATAAACACGTGTCCGGTCTCAAAAAGGACATGTCCGGGACTTGAAAAGAGACAATTACTCCGTATGTCGGGCAGGGGCAACTCGCAACGTGCAAGCATCGGAATGGAGCAAGCAGAAGACGCAGAAGACGCAGAAGCGACGGCAAAGTGTCTGCGCGAAGTGAGCTGTGCAAAAAAGGCTTTACACTCTGAGCTCTGCAGACTGCAATATCGGCCACATGTGCTCCGTACTCCATCTCCGCATCCCATAAACGGTCTTGCAACCAATCGCGTCGCAGCATAATGAGGAATCATACTTATGCCCCTACCATAATTGGCGCAGTGCTAGAAGTACCGGCACTTTTTATAGTGACAAAAGTTTTCGAACACTCCATGTGTCAGTCAAAGTCATAGAGCGCGTGACCTGAAGCGAGTCGTAAGACCGTCTATGGGATGCACTCCGTACAGACTACAGTACTCAGAGAGTCAGAGTGCGCGTGGCAAGCCAGCCCATCTTGGACCGTTATGCTACCTAATACATGTATCCACGATTGAGATCTTCTTCGTCTCTCCACCGCCCCAACTCGAAACCTATGATGCGACATTCGGTACTCGGTACATTTGAGTACATTAGGTAGGTACCTAGGTACCTCATAAGCCGGCTGAATCTCCGACCCCGCCCTGCCAATCCATCGGGCAGGGGTCCATATTTCACAAGGCGCTCCTTCCCTAGGAGTGCCATCAGGCAGAGGTGCGCATGAAGTTGACGATGCAGTCTTGACAATGGTTCGGTCGCCAAGCCACGACGATGTTAACCGTAGCACAGCCATTCCCATCGTATTTGGCAGGAACGGGCCTGCGCTGAAACGTGTACGGAGTACATAGGTACTGGAGACATGCTGACCTGTCAAGCCGACCAACCCGAAGCGTTCGGGAGAGGTCAGGACTCAGGAGATGCCGGGACCGGCAGATTGGTTCGGTCGGGCAGAAGGGAAGGAGCAGCCGTCGTGATGAGATGACACCCGGATCCAGGAACACTATCGACTTGGCCCGTCTATTTTTTAGTGTTTGTCTACCAGACGTCGTCAGTACCAATATCGTCTGTCCATTAAACCACGGGCAACCCTCCCGATCTTGATACCGTGCCGAGACAAGGTCAACTCTCGCCACCTTGTCACCTTGATGCCGCTCATTCGACCACGACGACTAATCAATCGACTTGTTGACAAACTCTTCAATTGATCACTCAGCAATCCCACAAGTCTGCCAACGAGATCGCGCGTCTGAAATCTTGAAGCGACGTCCGTGGTACTCTCTCGTAGCGACCATTCCGACCATTCTGGCCGCGCGGCCTGCTGTTCGAAGCAACCCGCGCAGCGGCCAACACAACGGCCATCAGATTCCACATAACTCGCCATGGATTTCAACACAAGCTTGTTGATAGAATCCTGGGCTTTGTACGCCGCGGGCGTGCTGATCGTTGCCGCCCGATTTATTTCACGGCGCATCAAGCTGGGAAAATGGAGGCATCTGATGTTGGATGACTATTTGATGCTTTTTGCCCTCGTTCGTCTGCCTCAGCTTCATTCGCCCTTGCCTTTCTCGTTGACTTTGCCCAGCTAACGAAGATCGTTTGTTTCGACATCTTCTTTCCGCTAGGTCAACTTCACCGGCGTAGTCATCTCCATCAACGAAGTAGCCAAGAATGGCAGCAATTACATGTCTGAGGAAGCAGCCGCTGCGCTGACCCCAGAAGGTGTTCACAACGCTATCTACGGCAGTGTTATGACCTTTGTGCTAGAAATTTTCACAATTACGGGTACTTGGACCGTCAAGGCCTGTCTGTTGATTCTCTACGCTCGTCTGACGTGAGTTCATGCTTCTCGCTTGCTCTTTTTAGCGACTTCCGCCCTTTTTGGGAACCCAGACGCTGATGCAGTGATGCTTGGACTATACAGGAGAGGCACCCTCGCACAACAGAACCTGATGGTCAAAATTGCCGCGGTATACTGCGGTCTGACGTATGTAGTAGTTATAATTTTGTTCCTGTTCTTCTGGTGCCACCCGACATACGAATATTGGGCCGTGCCAGTCAGGATCGAACAATGCGCCACTTACTACAACCACATGATCTTTGCGACAGCATGTAACATTTCTTCCGACCTTCTTCTTCTCGTCATCCCTGTTCCTATCATCCTGAAAACGCGCCTGCCGAGGAAGCGCAAGATTATCCTTATTTTTATCCTCGGCCTGGGAATCTTCAACGTCCTCGCGGCCATTTTGAACCGCTATTACAATTTCAGCAATCCCAATTCATACGTCTTCCTGTACTGGTATGTCGCGGAAGTAGGCATCGCAGTCCTTGTCGGCAACTTACCGCTATGCTGGCCTGTCCTGCGAATTATTTGTGGCTTCACCGAAAAGACCCAGACGCCGCAGTATCATGGGCAGACCATTAGCGGGAGCAGCCGCAAGTACAGAAAGTCTAAAAACATATTGAGCACGACCGCGCTGGGCCCAACGATGTGGGATCAGCTGGACGACCAAGACGAGGCTTCTGTAAAACACAAGATGTCGCACGAGCTCGACGAACCTTCAAGTCAAGGCAGCCAGATCGAGCTGACTATGCAAAGAGATCAACGTAATACTCATCCTCACCACCAAGCTGCCGCTAGCGCCTTCCAGGAACCACCAACTTGGGGGCAACCAGCACCCGACCTCAGCGAGCGCCAAGCGCGCGACACGAGGAGCTGCATGGCAGGGGACAAGATTATGGTTGTCACGACCGTGGATATCTCCTCCACACACAACCTTAGACGAGAGGACTAGTTCTCCATATATATTTCCTTTTCTTTTTATCTATTTCTGCTCACTTTCACGCGATGCATATAGAAGAGCGATTTTTATCTCGTTAGAGCATTGAGCCACGGCTCCTTGATTTTGTACATTATTCTTCTTTTTCCAGTGGTTGTTTATCATGGAGGTCGGGTCGATGGAGTTTGGAGACATGGACGAAGAAGACGCAGCTTTGGTGATGGAGACCATTTTTGGAGATACCCCCTCATCTCACTTTCTAGGATGTAGACAAGACCGGAATGTACGCTAGAGGCAATTGGATAACAGTCACGAGCCTGCCAGAAAAATTTAACTCTTTGGGGACCAATCTACAAGTTCCTGCTATTACCTACGGCGATCCTAAAACACACTTGGGGTATGAAGCTACATAGGTATCCCACGATGACCGACGATCAGACGATGATCATACGAATACTCCGTGGAGATGGCGTGCATTACCTCCAGCACACTTCTCCACTGTTACCGACGATCCAAGCAGAACTAGACATTTTAGACTGGGACAAGCATTTTAGACTGAGGCAAGGATCTGTACGGAGTACGGGTGGTCGGTCCAGTGCAGATCAGTCCCGGGGTTGAAAAGCGGCTCCCATTGCTCCTGAGAATCTTCGGGACCGAGGTCTAAATGCGGTTTCATGTAGGGTGCATAAACCGGTTTCATAAGTCATGACGTAAACTTTTCCATCCAATCCATGAACTCAAATTACATGTGTGTAATCCGTATATGTACTCGGGAATCGGGATTTTCGTGCTTCATTTGGTCTAACTATTCACCGCGGATGTGCCAAGGTGACTCTATTTCCCAGGACCACCCCGCGCGCCGTGAAAAAGAATCGACGAAAAATCAGAAAGCTTTAGAAAAGACCCCAATGGCCCAAATGCAAAGGCGCGCTAGCTGTCCTAGGACTCGGGACGAGTCGGGAGTCAAGCGGTTACGCTACTGCGCGTTGGGGGCTTGGATCAACGGGTCCCAGCCGCACAAGCCAAGCCGCGTTCATCCCGCATTGAGGCCGTGTGATCGTGTGATCGAGTGATCGAGATGCCGAGGTAGGTAGACTCGATTCACGTTACGGAGTACTATATGTACATACATACATCTATACATATGTAGGTAGATACATATGTACGGAGTATGCACACCAAGAGAAAAAGGCCAGATCGGACGAGGCCAGTAGGGGACGAGAGCTCGCCACGTGGTATTAATTTAAAAACCTTTAGTATTTACGGAACATATGGATTCTTTATTCTTCGTTGCTGTTAATTTGCACGGGCGCGTACCTAGTAGGTATTGCCCATGGGACTACAGAGGCAACTTCGGTTGTGTGAAGTATTTTTCACCATTTCACTGTCCAGGGACTCAGGGGCCAGAATCATGTCGTGCATGTACTCCAGTCTCCGGCACTTCGGGTATCTCGTGGATCCAGTTCTCCAATCCACTCAAAGGACCCGAGTAGTCGGCCACTACTTTGTACTAACTGCATAGTGCATAGGCACGCATGAATACATGTACGGAGAGGTACCTGGTTACATGTAGTGCGGAGGCGGAACAAACTCTTGCTCCATTCCGGTCGGTGCATTGTCCAGATCCGTATCTCGACTCGAGTCCATTTAGGTACAATGCATTACCTATGTACATATGACATCCGTACGGAGTACTCCGCAGTACATGGAGCACTGCGATCCATGCAGCTCCATGTCTCGGGAGGAACAAACCCCAAGTGTGAGGAGTCAGGACGGCCATTTACCCGGTGGGACGGTATCGTCGTTCGACACCGAATTGGCGCTTACGTGTAGTCTAATGCAGGGGTGCGGGCCCTCGCGGAGAATCTACGAGCTACGATCCGATTTTCCGTGTGAAACTTGAACACTCTTCTAGCTGTCATGAGATAGTTGGCCATTGCGAATAACTCATCCAGACCACGCCGGATATAGACACAAGGCTTGGAGGGTTGAAAGCCATGCTGCCACTACAATATCTTTCCTGGTCAATTAAGCGAAACGACTGACTCATGTTCAGGCTTAATTAAAGCATACTACCTAGGTGTTGCCAAACTCAATTCGGCAGGCATTGCGTTCATTGCAAAATGTGTACGAAGTATACTCCGTGCCTACCATCGCTTTCTTGATGGCGGCTACCAATTCGTGATTCGTGAATGTTGCGCTATCAATGCTGGGTTTTGCATGTGTTGCAAGTGGCTGAGACGGACAACTCCTGACTTGTTCATTGCCAACTCCCGCTCCATTTCCGATCACCAAGTACGTAAACGGGGTGACAGGGCTCGCATGAGACAACGATGCAGCGTCGGTAGCACGGCTACGATATCGCACATGTTTGTCTCCTTGAATTGCCCTGTGATTCGTGGATTCCGCCTAGGTATCAAGACAGCTTGTCCCGATACGTGAATGAGCCTGAAACCCCTCTCGAAATCAAGGGGCGGATGAATCAGACCGGGGGAGGAGGCCAGGATCACGCTTTCTTATTTAGCATGTTGATCGTCAAAGGCATGATGTGTAAGGAGTGCAGAGTACGTAATATAGGTTCTCCGTACTCCGTACTCCGTAGAGTCGTCCCATTTAGGACGGCGAAGTGGTGCGATGCAAAGTGCTTTATCAACAGCAACAGTCAGGCCGAAGGGTTTCGGATGCTGTGAGTCGTGACACGAGTGCGGTTACTGCAGCCGTTTCTTCGCGCTGGAGAAATCTTCAAAGAATAGAAGAAAAGACAGCCGTATGGATGATGGCACATGCATAACTTATACGGAGTAAGTGGGTGTGGTTTTTTTCCTGCCTGTCAGCTGCAGGTAAAGAGGAAGGCGCGACACAGATAGCGCGGGGAACACGGAACACCGATCCATGTCTCAAACCCCCTCGAGTTCTCAACTCCGAAAACTTGACGACCGCAACTCACAATCTGACGAGATTCGCATAGCTTGAGTGTCCCTGCAGTCGTTAGGTACTCCGTATACCTACGGAGTATGACCTATCGTAGCCTCGTAGGTCCGTCCCGGCAATTCTGCTCGCTAGGGTCTCAAACTTGGACTAACGTACTCCGCATGTACTCCGTACTCCGTAACGGCAGGAATGTTGTGGGTCGAACGCATACATTACAGGTGGTTCCCGTTCCTGCAAGCCAAGGCACTGGCGCACGAAGATGGCGAGTCGGCCAATGATGATCTCTGGCCGGCTGAGATACGGTAAGTTGTCATATGAGTTAGACGATGGTCGACGGACGATGGACGAACACGATGGACGAAGGAGATGCAGGCTAGACAGAGGAATAGGTACATTATACATACATACACCCGCTAACTCGGCCCGCGGCTAGCCCCGTTAGGTAGGATTTGCGCCTATGTGCGGTCCAATTTGGCGTCTCAAGCCTTGGTGCTGTGGTCGAGTATGTAACACCTCAGCTTGCATGCGAAGAGTGTTGCACTGCATTCTTTTTTACCCTTTTTCTTCCTGCGAGTCTTTCATCCGTCACTCTGAACAGGCGAGAGACAGACCAGACGTATAAGTGAACCGTCTGCTCCACCACCCGCTCGCCGTTTGGGATCTGTTCCCCTCTTCCCACTTCCAGTCCTTCAGTCGGCCGTCCGACTGTTGCGTCTTATCTCTCTAGGAAGGCAGCGACGCTACGCACTGGTGTCAAGATGAGCTCACACTCACTTTCGGACCTTGGTCGTCCCGAGACCCAGCGACTCGACGAGAAGGGGGTTCCGCAGTCGAGAGCGACTTCCACTGAAGATGACGAGTATTGCAGTGCTGGCGACCGCGACGTTGAGTCCAAAAGTGTCGTGCCGACTAAACTGAAGCAAATAAACAATCGGATCGAGAATTTGGCCGGCTTTGAGGCCCGAGGCATTAGCCGTGTCCTTCCAGAAGAGAGGCAAGCACCCTCAATCTCCAGCGATATCCAGCTTGCCATCATGTGGTACAGCGCCAACATCTCGCTGAACAATTTGGCTGCTGCCATGCTGGGGCCCCTGGCGTATCAATTGGGTTTCCTGGATTGCGCCATGTGTGCCGTCTTCGGCGCCTTTGTTGGCAGTTTGACCACGGCTTACATGAGTATATGGGGGCCACAAAGTGGAAATCGAACAATGGTAAGCTTCCTTGACCGTCACCGTGATCGTAACGCATAAGACTTCAGATGTAAGTGCACCGAACGACTGAACCCAGACACTTTACTGACTCCAAGGTTTGTTCATGATAGGTCGTCTTGCGGTTTTTCATGGGCTATTGGCCATCCAAAATCCTGTGCCTGCTCAACATTGTCCTCATGATTGGCTATGCGACGATTGACGGCATTATTGGTGGCCAGGTCCTGTCCGCCGTTAGCGATGGCAAAATGTCAATAGTAGTCGGAATCGTCCTCGTCAGTGTCGTGTGCTGGGTGGTTGCAGTTTTCGGCATGGCGGTTTTCCACAAATACGAAAGGTGTGTTTTGTTCACCCTACTTGATAGTGCGATGGTCGCACAAGAACGCGGACGAAGCGATAGAAACAAGACTGTTACTAATCATGACATCACGCAGGTATTCGTGGCTGCCACAGACCATTGTACTGTTCATCCTCATCGGCAGCGCTGGTGCCTTCTTTGACGCCTCTGCGCCATCAAAAAACACTGGAGCACTTCTCGCCGCGCAGCGCCTCAGCTTCTTCAACATTTGTCTCTACGTGCCCAACTCCTGGGCGGGTGCCGCCTCCGACTTCTACGTCTACTACCCAGAGAAGACATCGAAACGCAAAATCTTTCTTCTCACTCTCATTGGTCTTTGGGTCTCCTTTTCTTTCGTCTACCTCATCGCGATTGGGCTTGGAACCGGGGTCGCAAACAGCCCTGCCTGGGCCGCTGCCAACGACATCAGCTCTGGTGCCCTCATTGTGGCTGGATACGAGCCTCTGAAAGGGTTCGGTCGATTTTGCTCCGTCGTGGTGTCCCTAGGTGTCATTGCCAACAGCATTCCCAGCACATATTCCGCTGCCCTAGGCGTTCAGGTCCTGGGCCGATACGGCAAAGCAGTCCCGCGATACGTATGGTCGACCGTCATTGTGCTCATCGAACTTATCCTTGCCGTCGCTGGCCGCGAACACCTGTTTATCATATTCCAAAACTTCTGCGCTCTTATGGGGTACTGGGCCATGATTATGGTCTTCATCGTCCTCCTGGAGCACCTTCTGTTCCGCGGCCGCCAAGGATTCGACTGGTCTAGGTGGGAGGACAAGGACTATCAGCCCCTGGGCCTTGCTGCGCTCGGTGCCTTCATCATCGGATGGGTTGGTGCGATTCTTGGCATGGCACAAGCTTGGTATACCGGTCCTCTGGCCACGCTAGCTTCGGGAGGCGATGTCGGTCTGTGGATTGCCTGTGGCTTTACAATTGTAACGTTCCCGCCTTTGCGAATGTTGGAGCTCAAATTCTTCAAGCGATAAGTCTGTCAAGCGGCAGTAAATCATCACATTCACTTTTACGCACAATATGGGCTCATAGGGTGGGGGAGGCATTCATCACACTTTTTCAGCAGTCTCGCACCTTTCACATAGATCTTTGCACGTTTTTTTGGTACATGTGTATACTATCATGCGACGACCAGGGTGGACTTCGCAACGTGTTATAAATGACTGGCGCTCTATTAGCATATCGCCGAGGCAATAATGTATAAAATAATGTATAAATAAATGGCCAAGGTTTCTTTAGTCCTCGACTTCTTGAGGTATCAATTATAATTACATGTAATCTGTACTAAGATAGGTGAATGTAAACAGTCCACCTGCTGTGTCATCCTCACTCTATGCATTCAGATTCCAGTCCGTGATGCAATCGCTATTACCAGTCTTGATCTTTCAAGTTTTCTTCTCAAAGCCTTGAACAATAAACATCTCATACCAGAAACTGCCAACCCAATCCTAGGGCTAAGGGCTCACAAAGACAGCGAGCTTACAAGATCACCATGCGGTAGCTGTCCATGTCCCACAGTAAAAGCCACCACCTTTCCGCCCTCAGCATCCTCCCCACGCTTTCCAGCCGTCGTAGCGTACAACACATGGTCATCAGCCGACGTCCTTCCAAACCGACACGATGTATCCGACGGAATCAAAGGGCTACCCGTCCCCCCAGCAGCCAAAGTAGCATCCCCACCCGTCGACACCGACATGATGGAGTTATTATAATTCGTCACCACCCACGCGGTATTCTGCGCACCAGGACCAATATCGAAGTCATCCGCAAACGACGCATCCAGGACCGTCATCGTCTCCACCATGGTCTTGAAGGCTGAGGGCGACGACGACCCATCGGACCTCACCTGCACACGGTATAACCCATGCGTTGCCGAATTCGTAAAGTACAGATGCTTGTTCCGGATGCGCACCCCGTTAATCCCAATTGAATACTTTGTGCTGTTGCCCTTGTCCGTATGTTGCACTGGCACTGGCTTCATCTTTTCCAAGTCCTGCGTGATGTCTACCTTGCCTGTGTCGACATTGATGCGATACACGAGTCCCCGAGCCGAATCAGCAGCCATGACGAGGTGTGGTTTCCCCGGCACGGCCGAGGCACCGTTTAAGAGCACGGCTTCGGGCAGCTTTACAGCCAGGCGCGGTTCAATCGTTGCGGAATCGATCTTGTCGTTGCCGGTATTGGTGTTAGTAAAGTTGGCGAGCCAGACGCCCCATTCGCCTTTTTTACCGGCCGTGGGGGTGTGATTGCCGCCCAGGACGGCGAAGATATCGGGCTGGAGCTCTGCGATGCCGAAGAAGCTATCTACTGAGGTTGCGGTGAAGCGTAGCTCCGTGGAGGGGTTCTTGCTGGAGGGATTGATGACTTCGTAGACGGAGGCATTGGGCGTGAGGGTCGTGAGGAGTAGGTTGCCGTTGGACCGGACGGCCAGGTTTTCTATCCAGATTCCAGGTGGGAATTGATGGATGAGTCTTTCCGGGAGCACCGGGGCGGGGTGATGTCGGGATGCGGCTGAGCCCAAGAGGGACAGCAGGAGGAGGGTAGTTCTCTGGAAACGCATGGCGGGAATATGGCCCTGAATGTGTTCTGATGTTGGACCTTCTTCACACGATTTATCTCCTTTGCTTAAGATGGCTGCGGCTGCTGGGGCTTTGAGGAAGTTTCAGGAGGCTGCTTCTACCAAGCCTGAAAGAAAGGGGATACTGGCTGGATGTGCTTTTATTCCCATGAAGATCAGTGGCGCGAAACACCCCCTATCGAGCCAAAAGGGGTCGATCCACGCTTGTTTCTAATTACGAGTTAACATTTGAGCTCCGACGTGTTTGCCAAAAAAAAAAAAAATTGTAAACCCAAACAACAAAACAAAGGGAGGGGCCGCACGGGACTAGATACCGCATCATCTCCAGCCTTTCCCGCCCTGGAGAAGGCTCCCGCGTAGCTCTACCCGTAGCCCCGAGACGACGCCTCCTATACCTACCGAATACATACGTTGAGTCGACTCATTGACGGTAGTCACGATAGTAGCGGGCCCCTATCGTCAAGCGAACAGCTAAGGCTCGATTTCGTCTGTGTGTCCTTGCTTCAGAATTGCTTTGTCGCCGGCAAGAGCTTCTTCCGCTGCGCTTGGCGCGAAAAATCGCGGCTCCACGCCGGGAAGGGGACGAAAGGTCTCCATTGGGGAAAGCTTGGCCATTGTTTTCTTTTCCACTTGGGAAGCTCGGGGACACGGACGAAGAGGCCATGGCGCTTCTTTTGGGGCTAACTCGCGGATCCGCTACGTAGGTCGACGTGGAGTGCGGCGAGTGGCCGCCGTGCAGACGAAAAGGGGAGGAAATAAGAAAAGGCTAATCGCGGACGGGTCTTGACGTGTTGGTGTCGTGGAGGAAGTGGGGAGAAAGGGTTGAACGAGATGGCGTTGGATGGTGGTGTTGATGGGCGCGATGAATGTCGCCCTTCCGGTTCTCAAAATTAAACACGTTGAGGCCTCATAAATATCTATAACGCCATTCCCGTCATCACTAGAGAACTCGTGAAAGCTTCCGTAGCTCAGTTGGTTAGAGCTTCGTACTAATAAACGTTAGTGATGCGGAGGCCGCAGGTTCAAGCCCTGCCGGGAGCAAAGATCGTTCCACGATGCTTTCACGAGTATATTTTTTGTCATCTTCTGCCCGACGCTGATTACTTATCTGTTGTTGATGCTGCTTTTTTCTTTCTTTTTTGAAACTCTTCGGGCTCCTCATGCCTTGACAGAGAAGTTTCAGCGTTGCTAATGTCGCGTCACACTACACATACATACGGAGTACCTACCTACCTACCTACATGGCTGAGCCTTGGAGAGATGGCCGTTGTCACAACGACGAATATAAAAGTCTGCCTATCCGCAATAAAACTTGCTTGTTTGGTTATCAGCACGAATAAAGCTACATAGGATCTGACTTGAAATACGGATGCGCAAAGCGGAATGACAACTTTCCAAATCTGGCGCTCCAATCTCCGACTGGCGTACGGTGTGTTTCTTCATGAGCGTTACTCCGCGAACTGTAAAAGTTTACTCGGCGAACTGTTTTTGCTCCACAATTTTAGGACTCCTTTGTACCTTCGCCTGAAGACAGTGCTTCAGAAAAGACACACTGCCACACTAGGTAGTGCAGCCATTTTTCCACTGTCATCGTCGCGTCGCGCCTCACGCTTTGACGCCGCCGTTCGTCAAGAGATCAACGTCAAACTTTCGAAAAATTGACAACAGCGGAAAGAAGGCCCCTACCTATTGTCTCATCAGTTGCGATAGAGGTTACTCTCGGCCAAGCAGAAGTCGAGGGATCCGACAGACCTCAAGCCAGAAGACCGACTGCGAGTTCAAGATGATCGCCTCAGCTACCAAGAAGAGCAACTGGAAATGGACATACAAGGCTTCCGGCACGCATAACCACCCTCCGGCATCAGGAATCTCTCCGTCGGCTCCAGCATCAGGAATATCGGCGTCGGCGTCGGCTCCAGCATCAGGATTATCTCTGCTTGGCTTCTTTGGTTCCTTCCATCGGGCGTTGATTTTCCCTCTGACATTGGCATTGATGTGAAAAACACACAGTTGCTGCTGACTAGTGGGGAATACTTCATCCAATACATTCTTTAAGGCCATCTTCTTATCGGTTATAATGACATTCGGGACCGGTATATCGAGCTGGCGACGAAGTTGGTCGAGGTGTTCGCATAAGAAGCGATATCCCTCCTCTTTCTCCGTATTGACGAGGCCGAACGCAAAATTTGCAACGGTCTTCTGGTCAGTGAGGCCGGTGACTTGGAACAGATACATATTGAATCTGTTCGTCTTGTAAGTATTGTCGACGCCAAGCACCTCGGGGAAGGCCTTCCACATCCGCTCACACCAAGGATATGTCCAGAGCACAGATTTGACACGATGTTCGTCATCATACTGGATGAAATGCTTCAAGTTCTTTTCTCGAAGATCCCGAATCCACGCTTGTGTCGCAGATAACCCGTCTAGCTGCTCTTGTTGAACACGTTGCCGATCGTTGTAGACATCGCGGGTGCGGAAAAAGGTGTGGGAAGGGCCACTTCGTTGGCGAACAATCATACCCATCTCTCGAGCCGGCAGGGCCCGCAATTCAGTAAGCTCTTTGGTGAGATTTTTCTGTTCTTGTGTCTGGCGACGAAGGACAGCATGGGCTGACGGAGAGAGACTCGGGGGGTGGTTATGCGTGCCGGAAGCCTTGTATGTCCATTTTCAGTTGCTCTTCTTGGTAGCTGAGGCGATCATCTTGAACTCGCAGTCGGTCTTCTGGCTTGAGGTCTGTCGGATCCCTCGACTTCTGCTTGGCCGAGAGTAACCTCTATCGCAACTGATGAGGCAATAGGTAGGGGCCTTCTTTCCGCTGTTGTCAATTTTTCGAAAGTTTGACGTTGATCTCTTGACGAACGCGACGCCATTCTCAATGGCCCAGCTTTGAAGGAACACAAATACATCGTCCAGGCTGTCATATAGGCCTGAGGGCAGCAAAGATGGAAACTCATGGGCTTCAAGGGTCGATACAGCCGCAGTCGTTGCGGCAGAAATCATGGAAGGGCTCGAAGAAGCGTCCCCATCCGCTGCCAGGTCGGCTGTCGTGTCGGCAGGCGAAGGTACAAAGGAGTCCTAAAATTGTGGAGCAATTTGGCAAAAACAGTTCGCCGAGTAAACTTTTACAGTTCGCGGAGTAACGCTCTTCTTCATTGACCACAGGATCCTTGCGTCACTGGTCCCGAAATTACATGTACGTATACCTATGTACATACTCTTGAGTCTGGCTTGGTCCTTCAACGAGATACATTATGTACCTACCTATCTTTCTAGGTACATACCTTCGAGCACAAGGTGACACTGCCGGATCGGTGGAAACTTGAGTTCGGTCCCTGACAGCCGAGACAAGCGGCCCCTGTTGCCACAGATACCTAGATGAACTCTTGTCCATGGGCGCCATGTCTTTGAATGTCGTATGAGTAAGGATGACGGGGTGTTAGCCACGCGGTCTCGGCTCTTTTTTTCATTGATGCGAGCACGTGGGATGATCTAGGTATGTACCTAGGTAGACTCGTACCTGATGCTGCTCTTCATC
This sequence comes from Claviceps aff. humidiphila group G2b, assembly GCA_018360325.1. Classification (NCBI taxonomy): domain Eukaryota; kingdom Fungi; phylum Ascomycota; class Sordariomycetes; order Hypocreales; family Clavicipitaceae; genus Claviceps; species Claviceps aff. humidiphila group G2b. The sequence goes on from SRQG01000153.1 coordinate 39,082, forward strand.
AGAAAACCTTTCTTTTTTCACTTCTTCTTTTCTTTGTTTCTTTCGCAATGTGTTTGACTCCGTGAGTTTGAGTGTACGGATCTACCTAGGTACATACATAGGTACCTAGTTAGGTAGGCACACCCCTCCTGAGTCCTAGCTGGCGTCGACAGTGGACAGGACTCAGAGGAGAATCCAGCTGCAGTGCTGTTGTGAAGGGAGTAGCTTTTATTTGTATGTGTACACAAAGATAGTATGAAATGATGAAGTTGACTGTCTTGCAGGCGCTTAATCTCTCACACAAGCCAAGCTCATCACCAGTTTGCGCTTTTTGGAGGACCCACTCCGCGCACCCACACATCCGTGGACTGTCTTGTCTGTCCATCACGTACTCACCAATTATCACCAGTAACCACAATTCACAGCCAGCTCCATTCCAAGAAGCTGATACATACATATCTAATTGCGACACTCTCCGCCGCCCACGATGCCCTCCTTCCGCACCTGGGCTCAGTCGCATCCCCTCCCAGAAACCCACCAACCCCTCACCACATCCGTCATCCCCGCCCTCCTCAACAGCATCGCCCGCATCAGCACCGCCCTCCGCCACCGACACCACATCTCCCCCACAGACGGCAACACCCTCAACGCCTTTGGCGACACCCAGCTCAACGTCGACGTGCTCGCCGAGAAAATCCTCCGCGATGCCCTCGCCGCCTGTCCGGCCGTCTGCACCGCCAGCAGCGAGGAAGACCCCATAGAGAGGCCAGTTCGTGACACCCCCACCGAGGACGAAACTTGCCACCAAAGCAAAGTCTCTCAAGATCCATCATCATCCGCATCCTTATCCACGTCCTATACCGTGGCATTCGACCCCCTCGACGGCAGCTCCATCATCGGCCCCAACTGGACCGTCGGCACCATCATAGGTATCTGGCACGGCACCACCGCCCTCTCTCAAGATCCGTCCACGAAACAAATCGCCTCCCTCCTAGGCGTCTACGGGCCCCGCACGACCGCCTTCGTGGCGATCCGTATTCCCGGGCAAGAGCCCCTCTGCGTGGAAGTTGGTATCCCACCTGCACCTGCAGAAGCCTCCGAGGGACATCCCAACGACCAAGAGGAGGCCGATTTCCCCATTATCCGAGACTGTGTGCGCTTGGCGTCCTCGGCGCCATGTGCTGGGGAGACTCTGTATTTTGCGCCGGCGAATCTGCGTGCCGCGGCGGAGGATGCCCGGTATTGGAAGCTGGTGGAGAGATATATCCGGGGGGGATATACGCTTCGCTACAGTGGGGGGTTGGTACCGGATGTGGTGCATGCGCTGGTCAAGGGAAGGGGAGTTTACGTCAGTCCTGTGACGGGGAGGAGTAAGGCTAAGTTGCGGAGGCTGTATGAGTTGTTGCCTGTGGCGCTGGTGGTGGAGTGTGCGGGAGGGAGGGCGGTTGATTCGGCGAAGGGGATGGATGTGCTTGCGAGGGCGGTGGAGGGGTGTGATGAGAGAGGGGGTCTGGTGTGTGGGAATGGGGATGAGGTAGAATTTGCGATGGCGACGTTGGGGAGTGAGGAGTAGGAAATTGGTGTTTCTTCAAGGTGAATGGAGGAGATGGAGGGGATTGTCTGTGTTGGGGTCCGGGGATGATGGGAGCCAAGGTGACAGACAGGAGGATTATTAGATCGTCCGAATTAGAGAGGGAGATGAACAGGAAATAATCGTGTTCCATACTGGCAAGGAGGTATATGTAGTCTGTCTGTTATCTGTGGCTTTCCTCTACACGAATTTATTGTCCATCTCTTCGACTGGCTGCCGGCATCATGATCTACACTCCTTTACAACTCAGCACGGCCTATCATCCAGCGAAATTCCACTGCCGACACCACCTCCTCATCAACTCCCCATCCACAGGTCCCATCTCCGCCGCCGTCCTACTCTGCTTCACCAACCTCTTCGTCTCGTAAACCAAATGCCCCTGCCCAGCTCTCTTGGCCTGCACAAACCCCCGAAATGTATCCAGCAGCTTAATAGCCGGATTCTCGTCCACATCCAGACCAAGCTTCCCCTCGGCACTGGCCGCAGCCGAAGCAGCATCCTCCAGAGCCTGCAGCCACTCCTCAAAGCTAACAAGTCTATGAATACTCCCCCGGTAAACATCCTGAATCGCCACCGCCATATCCTCCCACCGCGCCCGATGAGGATTCACAAGGTGAAAGTAGCCACTAATGTCATCCAGCGCCTTCATCTGCGTAATGCCCGCAAGATCAAGCATACTCCGCGCGACATCTTCCACAGGAATCCAATCCACCACATCAAGGGCGCCCAAATCAACAGGCAGGATACCCATATGGACAGAGCTAGCAATCATACTAGGCAGGAACTCTTGCGGATTCCAACGCCCCTTTTCCCCACGAGGCCCTGCGATCTGGCCAACGCGGACAGATGCGCCAATCACACCCGAGTGCTCCGCCGCAGCATCCAAGATGAGACTGCCTGCCGCTTTGGACAGACCGTAGCCCATGACGGCTAGGTTAGGATCAGGGAGCTGTTCCTCGGGGATGGGCTCCTCGTGGCGTGTCCAGCCGCCGACACTTCCGATGCTGGACACAAAGATGAGGGGCACTTGTTTCCGGGCCGCGTGGGCAAAGTCCACTAGAGTGCGCACGCCACGGATGTAGGGCTCAAATGTCGATACGTCGAGATTGAAGTTGACCGGCCAGGCATTGTGGATGATGCGATCGCACGTCTCGAGGAGGACGCTGTAGGCCTCGGCGCTGGTCCCCAGGCCAGGCTTCGAGACGTCACAGCTGAGGAAGGTTACTTTGGCCAAGTTGGTGGTGAGGCCTCGCTCGCTGTTGATGCCGGGTTGGCGGGACGCGCCGCCGTCTTGGCCCCGGTTCAGGGCGATGACGGACTTGACGTTGGGTGATTCGCAGAGGATGTGCAGCATGTAGGCGCCGAGGGAACCGGTCGTGCCGGTCACGAGGATGGTTTGGTCTTTGTCGAGCGGGTGTGGCTTGTCTGCTTGGCCGTGGCGAGCGGGTAGGTCTTGCGTGTACTGTTGGACCAAGCGTTGCCAGGCCGCCACCTCTGTGCCGTTGTCCGGGCGATTCTCCTCCTCCGTTTCGCCTTGTCCAGATGCCTGTGTCGAGGCGTACAGATGCTTTGCAAGCTGTCGTGGAGTCGGGTTGGAGTAGACGGCGCGCGGGGCGATTGCGGCTGGAGACACGTGGACACCAGCGGCCTCGAAGCCGGCTTTGAGTAACCTGGTGAGAGTCAAGACTTGGAGAGAATCCATGCCGGCGCTGAAGAAGTCCTGATGGGCTTCGATGTGGCTAATCTTCATCTTGTCGACAAGAAGAGACAGGAGAGACTCGAGCATGGAGATCTGAGAGCTCACGTCCAGCGTGTGGACGTCAGCCGCATCCACGGCATCAGCTCGCTGGAAAAGCTCGTTCGCTCTCTGCTGATACATGCGGTTCGCAATGACGCGCTGAATAGAACCTTTGGATGTTCGCGGAAGGGGCACGTCCGGGTCGGTGAGGGCCACTAGTTGTCGAGAGATGCGACCATGCGACACGGTCTGTTTGTTGAGCTCGTCAATCAGCGGCCATACCTCTTCAATCAGCTTTCTCGCCTCGTTCTCCGACGCAGGCTGCGTGTATGGCTCCAGGAAGATGGCGGGCTGGAACTTGTCCTGTCCCATCACTAGCGACCCCCTGAGGAGGGGGTGCCCGTTGACTCCGGCCTCGATTGTCACAGGATTCAGCTTCTCGCCATTGGAAAATACAATGACATCGTCCGCGCGTCCTTGGTACATCCAATTGCCCTCGCGTGTCGGATGGGGTTTGTACAAATCCCCGGTAGCCCATTCGGTTGCTTCCGGAAAGGTGTAGAAACATTGTTGATCGAGTGGATCATGGGCATCTTTGCGACGCACCACAAGTTGATAGATGTTCCCCTCTTCATCGTGGAGTACCCACTCGGCGCCCATTTGCTCCGCATTGATGATAAAGTATTGCCAGCTCTTGGGGTCGGACTGAAAGTACAGTGCAGTTGTGGCAGACCTGGGCAAGAGAAGTCCAAGTTAGCTTTCGTTTCTCAGGCATCGAGGACAAAAAAGATGATGTCTTCAAAATTGCAAAGCTTGATAGAAGATCCAGAAACAAACGACGTCTCTGAATTTGTGCAGGGGAATTGCATACTCAGTCGAGCCAATAACGTTAAGAAGAGTGACACCATATCCGACGAGCCGGTCTCCCACATCCTGGGACAAGTTACCTAGTCACGCGCGTGGTCAGCTCTTGATTCAACCGAGATTCCCTCGGCTTGGTCCTTGCCCGGAACTTGAATGTAAAGTGAACCGAACTGAATGAAACGGAGTGAGTCGGAAAGGGGCACAAAGGGGACAAGAAAAGAAAAAAAAACATCCATACCTCCACCAAACGTGACAAAGTTGAGCCTCCTCAGCGCATCCACCCCCCCATCCCTTTTGCTCACTTCCTCCAGAATAGACGGCGGCATCAAAACCGCATCCGCACCAGAATGCACCAGACACTCAATAGCCAGCTCCGCCGTCAAAGGCCGACCAGGAAGCGGCAACGCAATAGGAACACGGAAATAAATAGGCCCCGTCAGAAAATTCACAAGCACGCCACCCGCGTGAAAGCCCGGCATCAAGGACAACATCCTCGTGGCATGCGTCTCCCAATACCTCCCAAAGTATTCTCCCCCGCAAAAGGACTGCAATGTGGCTCGATACTCATCCGCAATCGCCATGCCGCCCTGCCGCACAATAATCGGCTTAGGAGTCCCCGTAGAGCCGCTCGTGTGCAGAACGACCAGAGGATCGAACCGGGCTTCTTGGTAGGTTTTGTTGTAAGGAAAAGGCGTCGTTTCAGCACGCAGCCACTCCTCTGGTGCGGGGACTTGCCAGCACGTCATGTCCCGTCCCTCAATCCAGGTCTGGACGGCTGAGGAAAACGACTCAGCGTACCAGATGTGTTTGCTATTAGTGTCCTGGAAGAGACTTCTCTGCATTTCGGGGGTGTTTCTGGGTGATATGAAGAAGGCTTGGCATCCTGCCTTGATGGCAGCGAGAGTGACGATGCCGATGCGGACATCGTTGTGGCCCATGTAGACTAGCGTGGGGAACTCATCTTTGCTTTCCGGTTTGACGGTCGTTGCGATGAGATGGGCCACGTAGTTGACTGCGTTGGCTAATTCTCCAAACGAGACAGGGGCCCAACCGTCTTTCAGATCGGCAGACCTCGACTGGTATATATACGGGCATTGAGGTTCGGAAGCGGCAATTTCGTCGACCACGGCGGGGAACAAACGCGGGGTATAGTTTGGCTGCTGGGCCATGGTGTTCTTGGTCGCGGCCATGGGTTGTTTGTTTGAGTTGAATAGCGACGTTGTCTTTGGCTCTGACTCCTCAGGCCTTCGTGAGTGACGGTGACTTAAAAAAAAAGCTAGAGAGGAATTCCTTCAAGATAAAGTCCCTGGTTTGTCTGATCCGATATTGCGGGTGGTACAGCCCTCCAAACATCTCATCACAGTCTCGACGGGAAGGTGTATATATATCATTTTTCTTGCCAATTAGTGCATAACATCGGGCGGATCGGCCATCGGGGTTAGCGACTCGTTTTTCTTCTCGTGATGCAAGATGCATTGAAATCCAAAACGATGAAACTAGGAGTCGGAGTTTGCCTTAGGCCGGCATACCGCCATATGCATTTCATCACGCCGTCCCAAAAACGTTGGGGACATGATACATCGAACGAAGCTGAGTGGAGAGAGATGCATCGATGGGGATAGCAGTAAGCTGCTAGGCGCATCTTTGGCTTCGACGGCTTCTCGTGCAGGGGAATGTTTCGGCATGACACGCGTCCATTGACCATGTGTGATGACACACGTGAGAGAGTTGGAGAGGATCTGTTGCGAAGCTGATCTACACTCCGGGTCGCACTTTCTGAGGGCGGTGGTTTCAAATATCTCGTCTTCGAGAGCTTCGAGTCCGAGTCGGCGGATACGGACAATTGCAGAGCCGACGTTTTCCAAAAAGGGGGTCCCTCAATGTGGGAAATGTGCGAGACATGTGACTTTGTGCGGATTTATGCGGGCCGCGCCGAACGGACAAGCGGAAACCACGGACAAAAGTGCGGAGTTGCGATGCAACAGTCAGCCATAGCGTGGGACTTTTCAGTCAAATGTCCGTCGCTAGGCGCGGAGATGGAGACTTTGCGATTTCCGCGTAAATCTCCCTACCGTGGGAATATGCCTATACTTCCGGAATTGACTAACGGAGCTCGGGGCGATGAGATCGGGACGATCCGGTGTGAATCGACAATGCCTGACAACATGGCGCTCATAAATCCCTCGCAGGCGGACAATCGAGATAATTCCCGCACCGATCTTCGCAAGAAATGTCAGCTAGAAATCCGCTGCCGTTTGCTGTCAGTTTTGCCGCACTTCTTCTCCGCGTTTCGTCCGCTGCACCCTGGCAGACAAGCTGGCAGGCAGACTCACTTCCAACCATGAAGCCATTGCGGCATCTGGACTGCCTCATCACAGCTTGGAATTCCTACTCCAGTCATCAGAGCGATCTTCTCCTAAGGCCTCCGCGATCGCGTCCACGCTACGCAATATCCACTCAAGCCCCTGATCTCCCGCCAGCCACGCCTGAGCGTCTTCCTTTCCAGTAGAGGCAGACCCATCAGCATCCTTGTGGTGGCCTTCCACCGTCCATGTGCCATCCTCAAACGCCTTTCGTAGCCCCAAAACATGCGAGAATACCTGCGGACCAACCCCCGTCTGCGCGCGCAGACACGCAATCGCCAGCAAAGACGTGAGCACCCTCCCTGTCCGGCCAAGCGATCCACGCTCTTCCTCCTCTCCTGCCTCTGATACCGGATCCGATAGCAACGGGCCATAGTGGCAACTAAGGATGTGGACGGGTAGATCGGGATGCGCCCGCGCGAGCTTCTCCAGCAGCTTGTTCTCCAGAGGCGCATAAACCGAATCCCATAACCGTCGTCCACAGGCCGAGACATCGTCTACATTTTCGCGCGTGAGCATTCGTGAGGGCTGAGTCTCGAGCGAAGATTGTACAGGTTTGGGTAGCGCGTCGTGGAAGGCATTGAGGCAGTTGATTGTGCGGGGGATGCCATTGAAGGAGATGCACTTGAGACCGACCTCCCTCATGAGTTCGGCAGTCTGCGTTTGATACGATTGTGTCTGGCCCATCGAGGCAACATCGTGGAGAACGGGCAGTGAGTCGGGCGAGTTGAGCGTAATCGTAGCTGCTGTCTTTGATGGGAGAAAGAGATGAGCACAAACATTTGAGTATTCCCCACAAGACGTTTTCGTCACAGGATATAAGGAAAGAGATCATCAAGGGGATATTAATTTCTAAAGAGTGGTGTAGAAATGTCAATGGCGCGCACAAACTCACCGACATGACGAGCCATGGCCTCACGCCTAGTTTTCGTGCCGTCGCGTCCCGCGCAATGGACTGGTAGACTTCGCGGATGGCAGCCGACGCGGGCACAGGACCAGGGCGAGCAAAAGAGGCGTGGATTAGAGCTTTCAGCGACGGCGAAAGCTTGGCCATGTTGAGAATTCTTCTCTTCAAAGGAGCTCCTTTGTCTCTTCGACCGCGAGAGGTTGACGTTGTCTCTCCTTGCCTCTTTGTGGCTCAGGAGTCAGGAGTCATGAATCAACTGAGCAGTCTGACTCCTGACTCCTGGATTGAGGGAAACGCGAAGGTGGATTCTGCCATCTGTGGCTGTGGGGCAGCCGGGGCATGACGCATCGGTTTCTTGAAATCCCGAACGGCGCAAGTTGCAACACACCATCGATTCAACACGATTTCGTCAAAAGGCGGCGCAAGTTAGTAACGAGATAAAGGCGACAAGTGCTGATGGTGCTAGAATTGATAGCTACACACGGTACGTACATACATAGGAGGGTAATACGGTAGTAACTTACAGGTGCCGACAAGTGCTACAGCCTACAGCCTACAACGAACGCTAAGATGCCAACAGTCGGCTTCGCGTTACGCCTCTTTTTACCGAGTATCGCAAATTGAATCAGCTTTACGAATACTTTTCCACTCATCACGATCCGGATCAATGCATGACTCTGAAATCTAAATGCCTTTTCGCTAGCTGGAGATCTTGGCTTCGTCGGCCCCGTAATTAAAGAAGGGGATTCGAAGCTCCGCCCATTATCGCAGCGCCCATCGAGATGGCCAACAGGTAGGTACCTTTGGCTCTTATATGGTTGGAGTCTAGTGACGACCATGATAGTCAGGATATCTCGCACATTGAATTTGTGTCATCATGCGACGCGATGATTCGTCCTTGACACGGGCTACGAATATTGACACACCGTTCGGCCCTCTGACTTTTGACCAGAATCTCTCGTGACATTTTAATCTCAACCGCTCGCACGCGATGATTATCTGCCATCATTCCAGTCTCTTACCATCCTTAGATGCCGTGCAATGCCTCTAATTCTGAGTATCAATTGTCTGAACAAGCTGTAGACAACTTTCGCCACCGCTGCGTTTCGAGCCTACCACTACCCTATAGTTTGATAGGACAACAGGATGTTCCCAACAACCCGACCCCATCGGATCGACGCTGCGAGAAAGAAGAGTCTTGCGGCCGAAGTAGCAGACTGTAAACCTCGCGTTCCATTTGGAGCAATAAAATGTCGTCGGTGCTGGTGTCGTTTGGGCAGTAGCTTCATTTTCACGTTAAAGGTTACATGATGTCAAATCTCATGTGTAAAGCATTACCCATGATCGTGCAGCCGAAACCATGTGACGGGGGCAAGGTAGGTGGCTATCTACTTGATGATCGTGATTATTTAGATACTCCACTTACAAAGAAGTCAGACATGAAAGAGATATCAACTATATTAGATAACAATATTCTATGAATCGATTAATAAGATGATGTCAACACCGGGCACCCTTTAAAACAAGTACACAGTTCCAGGGGCAAGTTCAAAGCGAAAGCTCGATATTATACTTCCCTCTACTCGAACCGCCTTCGATCGTACAGAATTTCCGTTTGAAATCGAAAACAAGTTCGCTGGTCCTATAAGGCTCATAGCTCGATGACGCGACTCTGTCGATAGTGGCTGGGACAATTTCGCTCCGCCATTCTTCGCTGTCTATGGTAACTTGTAAGCCTTGCCACGTTAAGTACGGGAATGTGGTTTGATTAAGCGACGACAAATGCACATAGTCTCATGGACTGCATATCTGCTACACCTAGGCCATGGCCGTTGACTCTAGTCTCTAGATATCAAGATACGAGCGACGCGAAGCGAGGTTCTCCCAGCCCCGAAGCGCATCGCTTCCAGTTGACTGTTGCGCATCACTTTTTTTCATTTCACCGAGAAGGATCCCATGTACTCTAGAACTCTCTCGCTGTGAAATTACTGTACAGAATAGCTGCCATCGATGGAGGACTCAAGGAGAGGATACTGAAACATCAAGTGGCTAGGTCAATATCAATTTCAAGACATTTTGGCATTGATGCGCTTATTACATACTGCCGCCCGAAATGATAAATCTCGTGCTCATTTCAAAGGTATGTATGTACTGTAGGTATACTCGCGAAACTGAAAGATCAGCAAAAGAAATCATGAGTTCTAAAAAAGACCACGGAGCAAAAAGAATAGCTGCGGCCAGTGTGACTCGAACACACGACCTTCAGATAGGCATCCGTAGGATTGAAGTTGACTTCAGTCTGACGATCTCCCAGCTAATCTATGGCCGCAAATGATGTGGACGGGTTGCTCGGTATTAGGCATTATAAAGCATTTACTAATAAGCAGCGGCGGCTAGTTTTTGCGCTCGCCTTGTAAGTTGTATGAGCATCTCATGAGCCATACGGAGTACAGGCTACAGCCATGCCCTAACCTACATGTGCCTAGGTAATTTCATGATCCTTCGCGTTATCGAACAACAGAGCTTGGACGCGATAGAGGCAGTGCCAACTGAACTGTCCGTCGTCTCAGTAACGGTGAACGATTTATCACAGCAGTCGAATCGACGTGTTTGCACCGAGTTTCCCACGAGTTGGTCCGTGACCGTAAGTACGACCACTTCGACTTGTCAACCAGATTTCGATTGTGTACATAGCTTGAAGCACCAGGTGGTGCGGCACTCGTATGGCCCACTGCACCGAAGCGAGAAATGAAATTTCGCGTCTAACTAAGCCTCGTCTCCGCGCTTCACCCACGTGGTAGGTACGTACATACTGCGCGGCCGCAAAAAAGGGTGCCACGTGTGCGCCTCGCAACAAGCACGCACAAACCGGCAGTTCTCAATGACCACAGACGCTTCTTTGCGTGCTTCAATGCCCCTTGTATCTTGTACAACTGCATGCAAATATGAAGGCAAAGCGACCGTGTCGGCGCCATGATGCGAAGGGTCAAGGCAAGGGAGGCACATGATGTGATGTTTCTGTGCACTTCGCCAACCCGGGACTCCGGGGACCGGCAGTATCGGGCCGGGAGAGGCAAAATGGGGAAAGATGAAAGAAGAGAAGAAGGCAAGACGGAAAGAACAAAAGATGATGCATACTCCGTACTCCGTAGACCTCGGATGGTGCCTAATTCCTACTCGCACGACACACTCTTTGAGTCCTTGTTCCATGACAATCTCGAGAGTCGAGCCCCAAGGACGCAACTAGGGGCCAACAGCCAATGGGTATTTCAGCATTCCGTATCCGTATACCTAAGCTATTAGCCAGTGTCTGGGCCTTTGACTCAAGAAAATCTCAACGAAATGCGAAATGCGAAATTGCCTGCATCATCTTCTCTTTCCTCTGGCCTTCTAGCCTCTAGGGTGCACACATTCTGGGCGGCCCCGACTTGCGCCAACTTGCCAAGTGCTGCCAAGCCCTCCCAGAACGATCCAAAATGCCGTGATGCCGAAGCGAAGGGCCGGGGCCGGTGGGAGCCTGGAGGAGGAGGGGGGGGGGCGTGTGCGCGGCAGACGTTTCTAGAATAGGGCGGGAAGCGAGACGCGAGAAGGAGCGAACGATGGCAGCTACTGTAGCTGGCTGGCTTGCAAGTTGCGATAAGCCTCAAAAATGTTGATGGCCCATGAGATGGGCGATGGAGAGGATAAGCTCCTCCGTGCAGGGGATGGAAAGGGAAAAGAAGGAGAACAAAGTAAAGAGAATGGTGCAGAGAAAAGATGTAGGATACCTGGAGTAACCTGGTACGAATAGGTAGGTAGAATAGAAAAGAAATAGAATTGCAACTGGCAACGACGCAGCAATGTCGGGACTCGGGGCAGGGCTGTCCCCCATGATCCATCGACTACTCGCGATGTGCCGCGCCGCCCCTTTGGAATTGGAACGCCCTTCAGGCTTCGGGACGAGAACAACTCAATTCACCTCGTTCATACTCCGCAGTCCCATCTTACCCCGTGCGAGTCGGCGCCCATATTCCGCCAAGATTCATCGTGTTGTCGTCAGCCGAGCCCGGAAAAGATCAACAGTGTGCGTATTTAATATTTATGGTGTAGGTACGGAGTGACGGGTCACGGAGTACAAACGTACAGAATAGGTACTCTGCACGCGCATATGTACTTACACCCCAGAGCCTCCAGTCACGCAGAAAAGGTCAGACCAGAAAAGGAGATTGTTGTTTCTATTCTCGACGCCCCTTGTTTCCAGCGACGGCAATGCATTCCCCCCAATTGACGACAACCTATGAATACATCAGCAATCAGCCTTACCACTCGTCCGTCTTCCCGTTCCTGCAGTGCCGCCCGCACCGGCGCCGCCCAAAACAAAGCAAGGCGCGCGTTTCCCGTCATGTAGGTCCCCTACTCTGTGGACCGTAGGGCATGAAAATGGACGGCCTAATAATGGTTCGTAGCGGTTCTCGGCGATTCAGCGCTCCCAAGCCGGCGGCGCCATCTAGATTGTCCGCATGGGCGCGTTTCATCCTGGTTCATCCCACGGCATGGTTCTGCATTCCCAGCGGCGTGCGCGTTTCCCCAAAACACGACCAACACACGGTTTGACTCTTTGTTGATACGGCGATAGAGCCGACGACTTACTTACATACATACATTCTTACATGTACCTACATTGTGCATGCATCGCGCGAGAAGGGCCTAGAAGGGTGGGAAGACGTGACCCCAAGACCTCCGGGGTTGTGGAAGCGATGCAGAGGAATACCGCCCAAACAAAGCTGCATGGAAGTTGGAAGCCCCCCCCAAAGGGCCCAACAAGCGACAGACTTCGGAGTCGGAGAGGAAGAAAAGGAATGGAAGTCGTCGTGCGGCCGCCGGCATGCGAGGCAGCCGGACAGGACAGGATATTATGTACGGAGTAAAGAGCATCTGATGAGAGAAAAAAAAAAGACCCTTGGCCAAGGAGAAGAAACCCCCGTCCCGCATCCCGGCACCCGCCAACCCGCAGGCACACAAAAGTTAAAACCCAGGTACAACGCGCAATGACGCGGCGCCATGCTGCAACTTGCCGCTATGTCTCCGTATGTATGTACATATGTTGCTCACCATGAGAAACATAAGAAAGGGTCGGGCCCCGGATTGAATCTCAAACAACAGCCCCGAGACAAAGGAGCGTTCGCGGCTCATGAATCGCCCACTGTGCTCGTTTGTGCGCTCTATGTATGGACTCTTGTGATAATGCCGCAGAACAGAACAGGACAGGACGAGAACGACGAAACAGAAAGGAGGAATGCAGACAGCATCATCGTCGTGAACCTGTGAACCTTCCATTACGGTACGGTGTTGACATGTGTAGAAACCCCCCAGGAATCGGGATGGAGAGTCTCATGATGAGATTGCGCGAGGAATGGATTACGTTCTGGGACACACACAAGTCGCTCATCACAAGACTCCTTCTTGCTCACGCTGCGCACACCTGCAGGCTGCTGCTCAAGTCAAGTCAAGACAAGTCAAGTCATCTCAAACACGTACATAGGCACACATGTTTCATCCCCAGATTTCCCATCTCACAGTTTCCCGTTCTTATCTGTGCCCATCTCGCTTACCCACTTTTATGCTTCTGCTGCCTCGTTCGGAGTCGTGCTGCATCTTGCATGTGAGAATTCCTACCTTGTACTCACATACGGAGTATGACGTACATATGTACATACCCGCCTCTTCAGTGCCGCGCCCAGATATTGTACCTACGTAGTGCGTACGACTTCATAGTTCATACAAATTAAGCGCGTTACCTTCCAAATATCACGTGCCCTCATTCTGCGTATGTACATGCATGATGCAGGTCAAAGTTCCGCCGCAACACAAAAACAAGTTGCCGGACCTCTGTTTCAGAAAAACAAGGGCCCTCCCCGAACCCACTCTTCCTGCCACTAGGTACATAACTGGCGAATACACACAGGCTGCGCGTATGTATATATGTACATACCTACATTGAATACATTTTTGATTATACACGGAGTATATTCACGTGAAAGTTCCTCCTCGCAACTTGCAAGATATCACTGTTCTCAATGCTCTGCTTACGGAGTACGCATGTACGTATGTATGTAGGTACTTACATATACAGTACATACGTACGGAGTACATATACCCGCAACCGCACACGACCGCACACAACCACAACTCCCATCGCCAAGACCACAAGTAAGCCCCCCTGCCAAGAATCCCCGCCAAGCCCTCTGCCAAGACATTTCCAGGCCCGAAGGCCGGAATCATGATGGGAGGGGGGAGGGGGGGGTCACGGAAGCGGTGAGGAGGGGAATTTGGCAGAAGGGCAGGCACTGGGCACAGGGACACAGGTACCCCTTGTTCCGCCCGGGGGAGAGCCTGGAGCCTGGAGCCTGGAGCCTGGAGGACAGGACGAGACAAGACGGGATGAGACGGGCCTGGGCCTGGGCCTGGGTCGGGGACGGGGGTCGAGGGGTCGGGTGTTAGCTGCCTAGGTATGTACTGTACTCCGTAGGTACGTACCTATTCCGGAGTAAGGCAAGGCAAGGAAGGTAAGGTTGGTAATGTGCCGACCGAACGCGCGTACGTTACTCGGTACGGTCCACGGAGTTGTTGCTTGCAGAATGCAGAATGCAGATGCGGGTGTTGCGTGCAGCGATGCATAATTTGTGGTTCGGACACTGGTCCAGGTCGGGTCGCAGTCTGCAGAGTATGTACCGAGACGCAGACGGAGACAGTCACCACATTAACACATCAGACGCATCGTCAACTCAGCAATGTTTAGGTCCATGAATCAAGAGAGACAGATAAATAGGCATTAACAAAAATAAAGGAAATTTCATTCGTCTCTCAGTTAAGCTCTGCTGCGCGGCAGCTCATGCTAGTATCATATATCAAGTCCACAAGATAAAAACCCAGGGCGCCTGCCCGCCTGCCCGCCTGACCTGCTCCTCAGTTCCGCAATTTCCATCGCAATGGCCGAGCTAAGACAAGGTACGAGCTAACTCATCTGGTCGTCAAGTACCTCCCCCCGTGAGATAGTATCCCGTCGCGGTTGGCTGTGCATACAAGTTACAGAACAAGCCGCGGCTTTGGTCCAGCTTGAATAGCCCGTGTATGAGTGGCTCGGAAGTCGACGGCAAGTAGATTCAATCCGTCCGAGTGGATTCATTCGAGTCGTCACATCATCATCGTGTTGGGAACGCCGGAAGAATGAAGAGAGAACAATGTGGGTCGTTCGGCCCGAGATCTGACCGCCATTGACTGTATTGCGACAATCCGCTACAGCGTCGCCGACTTTATCTTATCTCGGCTGACTCGGTGGTCAAGCATCGATTCGGTATTCATTCGGCCTGGTGAAGATGTCGTCTTGAATGCGTAAAAACATTCTTCGCGCCATCAAGGCTCATTGTGCTAAGCGCCGTCTGATCCAGCATCGCGCACGCATCCAGTCCCATTGCGGCAGTTGATCTAAGGTATTGGCGCAGGTGAGGGTATGGTGGACTCCAAAAGAAAATTCATACATGACTTGGCGTCCTGGCGCTGGCTAGCAGCTTCATTGTCGATGGGGGGTATCCTGTCCTTGGAAAAAAAAAAAAGAGAAAAAAGTCGCTGAAGAAAGTTGAAAGTCGAAAGAATATATAATTTGGGGTATGTAATGTAATAATGGACTAGCGCAGCCTGCGATGCGCGCAATCTGAAGGCGTCTGTAGACAGGACCAAAGAAGAGAGAAGAAGATCGTAGATGTGGTCGGCGGAGGTGAGAAAAAAAACGAAGAGTCTCGCACTCGAGTAGAAGTTGCCATGGAACTACCGATCGGATCGTGGTTGTGTATTCGTGGATAGCTCATTTGTAGCCAACCATCTTGGCGCAACGCTCGCAGTAGTAGAGGTTGTGCGCGATGCGCACCATGCCAGTTGAGCTTACATCGTCGGTTGATGTAGCTTCGACTGAACGAGCGCAGCGCATGCACCGCAAGATTTCCACCGAGGCGACAGGACGAGGAGGAGCTGCGGTGGCGTCCATGCTGAATCTATGATGACCAGAGTAGCAAGATGAGGATGTGTCGGTAGAATGTCCTGATTCGGACGACGAAGTAGAGGACGATCGGTGAGGTTGAGATGGGATGCTGGTAGAGGAAGACATGGCTTCAGGCTTCGTTATATCTATTTGACGAAGCACTTGTTGACAGCACTTTGATGCAATGCAATGTATGACCCCGCTGAGCTGACGCGCGTCGTGATAGGTCGGGGGTATCTGAGGCGAGATGGAGAATTTCGGAGCAACCTGCAGCGCCGAAGTGGTTG
Source organism: Claviceps aff. humidiphila group G2b (assembly GCA_018360325.1). NCBI lineage: Eukaryota > Fungi > Ascomycota > Sordariomycetes > Hypocreales > Clavicipitaceae > Claviceps > Claviceps aff. humidiphila group G2b. The sequence continues at coordinate 54,825 of SRQG01000153.1, forward strand.
TTGGGGAATTGTATCGGTATTGTTGTTCAGATGAAACGGCTTGTGCCAGGGTGTGCTGAGAGTTCGCGTGCCCGGATTGTTGGAGGGGGCAAGAGAAATTGTTCTTGTTCTACAAGAAGGTGACACACGAGTCCGACAAGGGGGGTGTAGTGTGTTGTATTCTTTGCCCAACGTCCACGAGTGAGTGGTGGAAACTTTGGTAGAGTCGAAACTGTTGTGCTATTCAAAAGCGAGTTCGATGGAAGGTGTGTGTGAGTGTGTGTGAGTGTGTTGATGTTTGAGTGTGGAAGGGAGAGTAAGACAGGGCAAAGCGACTGGATCAAGGGGAGGGATCGAGTTGATGAAATAATGTCCGGAAGGGATGGCCAGAAATTAAAGAGAAAGAAAAGGGCTTTCGGGATGAACAGAGAGGATCCACGGGCTTGTTTCCAAAAGTACACGCAGTACTCCGTACACCTTAATCGTCGATGCTGGCCAGGCCTTAGCAACTTCGTCTCGATGGCCTTGATCGGCTGAGGCCGTGGACCGCAAGGTAAGTTGGCGGGGCCCCTTCGCAGTCTAGATGAGGGGTGTGTGTCTGTGTGTCTGTGAGCGAGAGAGTGAGGATACTGGGTTCAAAGTGGGCGTGCGAAGTGAGAAGGGGCGTCTAAAAAGGGGGGGGGGGGGTGGGGAGGGGATGCGGAATTATGGGCCGCTAGGGGCGTGCAAGCTTGTTGTGGCCCGACTGAAGCTTGCGCAAAAAAAAGGGGGGGCGTGCACACTACCAAGGAGAAAAAAAGCCAAAAATTGATCAGTGTAGCCATTTTATGCACCAATGCGAGTTCCTGAGTCCCATACTCCGTACTCCCGTAGAAACTCGCACCTGGAGAGGAAAGTGGGAAGAAAGCTGTGGCCACTGGCCAGTAAAAGAAGTGGGCTGTCAGGCAATTCTTCAGTTAGCCAAGGCCAACGGGCCACGGCAATAGACAGAATGAAGCAGATACGAAAAAGCACAGCCCATCAGCTTTACTTTCTCCTCCGCGGGTAACTTTACGGAGTAATTAACAACAACATGCACGATTTCGCAAATGTCCAATGTCCAATGTCCGTTGCTTGGAAGTGAAATGAGCAAACAGGCTGGGCCGCAGCATTGTTTAGGCGCTCGACCCAAGTTCCCAACTAGCACCGACAGAAGACCGCGACAGCAGTGAGCACAGCATACGGAGTAGGTACGGAGGAGTAAGCTACAGTACGGCGCGGTCGAGGCCGTCTTCGCGGGGGTGGATTAAGCTTCCAGCCCAAACAACGAGCCCAAACAGAAACAGCCAGCCCAAGTCTAGCCCTTTTTTTTTTTTTTTTGCGCGGTAGGCCATCCGAAGCTCCCGTGATGCGTTGTGCGTTGTGCGTTGTGCGTTGTGTGTTGTGTATTGTGCCTTTGTCGTTTACGGTAGCTATTCGGAAGTGCCGTACGGAGTAAGTGTATCGCGTTTCTTTGTTGTACGCTGCTGCTAAACACGTAGTCTGCCATTCGCGCAGGAAATACCCGAAGCACGAGTAGTTCGCTATGCACGCTCGGTTGATTAATGTATGCATGTCACTTGCAAGTTGCAACCCAAATCCTGGCACCTTCCGAAAGGCATTGACGCTTCATCGTCCCGGATGCTCCGTCGACATGGCTGTACCCGGTCATCTTGCCCGTGGGGAGCCCGATGCGACCTATCGATTGACGTGGCATGGCTGGGGTGCGTTGGGATATCAAGAATGATGAGAGGATAAGCGGAGGATAAGCGGCATCAGATGCAACTCGGACGGCGCGCCTCGACTCACGATGGCACTTGTTATCAAGATGGGAAGGACAAAGTCAGCACTGAGCACTGAGCAGCAACCAATCTTGTTTGGTGTTGTTTCAGTGATCGGGCGCCGGAGTATGCGTAGGCTTCTCGACACAAACCAGCCCAAGGGCGTACCTAATTACGTTCAATTTCTTTTTCTGGAGATGCGGCATGGGCCATGTTTCGTGTCAAGACAAAGGCCGCGGCTTCTGTAAAGAGTGGAGCAGGGCAAAGTCCTTGGCTCTGCTAATACATAAAAGGGCGAGAGAGATTGATGGGTTGGACACGTGTGGTTTGACATTCTCTACGAAAGGATATTGTTGCGGCTGACGGAGTCAAATTGGTGTTGTTTCGAAACCGGTGCTTACGTATGCTAGCTTATGTACATACATGTAACATATCTGTCTGGACTCTGGACTCTGGATGCTGGTGTTTTGCCCAGATTACAAGACTTGGCATTATCTCGCAGCTGTCACAGCCTTCGCAGTAAAGGCATGCGATATATGACCAGACGCACCTGCAATTTTCTTCAGCAAGATAGATATTCCGGGATAGTACTCCGTATTGTACGTATGCAGTAGACAAAGATAAAAAAAGGAAGTTGAGGCGGCTCCCTTTCTGCTTTTTACAGTTGACAACATGAACATGAGACAAGCAGACAAGCAATTGATTAGTCGTGTGCATCTGCATGTCAGTCGGCTGCATGAAATAAGCTGACCTGGGAACCCGGTTGCCAACCCACAGCTTGTCAGCCCACTTGCGGCCCGCTGCAGCTTGGGACGGTGGTTGCCTCCGGATAGATCCCAAAGCACGAAGGAGCCAGACGCCCTTCTCAAAATGATATCTGAGAAACGACTCAAGAGTCAAGAGTCAAGACTCAAGACTCAAACGAGGCGTTGCTTCTCCAGTTCTCACTTCTTACACAAGACAACGCATGACGCTGGAATGACGAGAGCTGACAAGAGGCCCAGTTCGAGACTCGAGTCATCGTCCTACAATAGAAACATGCCGGTTTCTGCATCACAGCATCTGTTTCCTAGTGCGTCTCATGTACAGGCCACAAGATTATCTCAACACGGTCGTCGGTCGAATCGTTCATGACAAGTCAGGCAGCAGCATAATTAGGTTGAGCAGTCATGTTTCAATCCAGTCAAGAGCCCCCTTTTTTTGAAGCCCCTTTTCTATGTCAGCGTCTTCTAAGCTGAGCGCCAGCATGAAGTTTGGCTGTTTGGCTGTTTCTTCGGTGGAGAAGCCGGTTTGAGCCGACAAAGATTGTCTTGAAAGTTGAAAGGCTTATTAGCAAAGAGCTTCCACTGCATTGCACGGGCGCCCAGCCAATCACTGTTAGGCAAGATGGATGGAACGGCAACAAAGCCAAGACAAGCCTCGGCTCAGCGCTTTTGCCTGATAAAGTTGACACATGCAAGTCAACTGTCAAATACAGACTACAGTACATGTGTATCACTATCAACAAGACGAGCGCACCAGATATATTGAAGTTATTGAGAGGGAGCATCTTGTGGAGTAAAAACTCCGTGGATATCAATCCAGATAATCCGCAATCCCGGTTGGGCTCATGCACAACAAGAAGCCCCCCGCCTGGGGTTTTCCATCTCGAGACACGCCCCCCCCCCTTTGTTTCTTCCTTCTTTTTCTACTGAATATACCATACATACATAGGCACTTCTTCTTCTATCCCCCCCCGGTACAGGCATAGGCTCTTCACTTCAACTTGGAAGCAACAACAAACTTTCCGCCAAGCCCATCGAACCAGTTTCCCCAGGCCTTGGGGCCGAGAAACAAACTTGGCGTTTAGTTGCCCCCGAATTGGCTTAGCGTCATCGGCGTCTCCCTGATGGCCTCTGCAATTTCCGATCCTAAACCTAAACTCGCAACGCGATAGACGACTTTCTCGACCAGTCTAACCCCCAAACGAGATATGTGTTAGCAAAGCTGGCGGTTTGCGCGCGCATAAAGACGGGGTTTGCCAAGAATGTGGGAAAGCCGGTCAGTGCCATCGACATCGATAATGACCTTGGCCTTGGCCACGGGTATCGACCGTTTTCGCACGCAGGCACTTGGAACTTGGCTCCCTCCCTACCTACCTTACCTTACCTACCTAGTCCAAGTCGATTGAAGCCCTACATTCCCCAATTTACCGAGTAAATACGGCATGTATGTATGAATGTATGTCCATATAACTCCCCAGACCATTGGGGGCGTCGTACTGACCAGAGCGGCGGGATCGGATCTGGGTTTTCTTTTCCGCATGCACGAACGGCTTGGATACACATATATACATACATGTGTACATTGAACATTCACAAGGGCAGAAGCACAGGCGTGCAGGGGTGCAGAACAATGGAAGGAATTCGCAATAATCCACGGGCATAGGTATTGCACCGGGAAGGACGACGACGCAGGTTTCCCAATCATGACTAGAACAGAAAATGGCGTGTGCAACGCGCGTTCGTGGCCAGGTTTTGCTTGGGGATGCATCACTTGTAAACTGTCGTAACCTAGACAGCTGATTTTCTCTTGCACCAACTCTGCGGTCCTGCGTGATTTGTCGACTCGTATATTGTGAGCACTGAGGATTGCGACTCGTGTTTGGTGTTTCTCGATCTGTTGATGTGGCCAAGATGCGGATAGGCGGGTGCACGGATGCACTGATCGCGCGCGATGGGAATGGGGCAAAGTTTGGAATTGGTAAAGTGGCCTAACCTTTGTGTGGAATGGTTGGTCATTGGTCAATTGTGAATTTGTGGCACATTGCGCCGTTGCGATCGCCTTCGGCTCTGAATGACATCCGATGATCTAGTCATACATAGCGGCCAAGCACTTATCTGCCTACATATATGATATCTCCTACAGTATCTAGGTAGTATCGACAGACTACAGTTCTAACGACTGGGCTAGTACTAGAGAAGCAGGTTTCTACATTAGGTAGGTACATAGTTGGTTTGCGTACCTACATAGCGGCCTCGAGAAGATATCCAACTCGCTGCTTTCACATGGCTGCTTTCGAGACGGAATAGATTGGAAATCGTGTCATGGGATCAATTTCGCAAGCTAATGGGCCAAGATTCAGGGTGTTCACTGTTGATGTCGTTACATACCGAGGCAAAAGGGTTGAGCCAAACCCATGCTGTGGCAGTGCGCATGTCGACATGTCCTTATCTGTGCACGTATATCAACACGTGTTTAGACATGGCATCTTAGAGGGACAACATGCAAGCCACATGTTCACACATGCAAGCTACGTGTCATACCAGCTGTTTTCGCCATGTTGTACCGGTAGATACCATGTGCATCTATAATCCTTTGCGCGTTCGTGGTGAGGTCCCCTCCGTGCTTGGACTCGAGTGCAGAACGACCGCTCAAAGGGGGCAATCCGGACTCATTGACATGAATAAGGTGGGGTTTGCCTTGGCAGACATGCACTGTTACAGACTCCCCAGCAGTATCAATCCTCGACAGGAAGACGTTTCAATGTCTGCCTCCTGTGGCCTGTATTGTTGTTGAACGCAGGTTAGAGCTTTGTCGAGATGCTGGTGTGGGGTGCAAATCTCCCTCACACGGTCATACCAGGTACGGTGTACGGAGTACCTCCTAAGGTTGCCTCTTCAATGGCCCACATGTACTGTATGTCCTAAAAGTGAATGACCCATTGAACCCGTTTGGCATCGCTTCATCACGCGACAAGATCGGGTTCAGGTTTGGGTTTGATGGGATGGGCTTGGAATCTGGAAGGGATTGAGGGTGAATGCCTGCACTGTTATTGGATGACTTGGCTCATTCATCATAGAGATCAATGCATGGATGGGGGACTGAAGGATCGGATGGATGAGATTGGTATGCCGGGCCGTTGGATGAACTTGCCAACCGAAGAAAACGTCATGCCGCGACGGAAGCTGGCAAGCCGTTCAATGCCGGTGCGTGTTTGCATCTTGGCCCACGTTGTCACGCTATCAACTACCTAAGACAATCAAGACGGCGTTTAGATTTGGGCCCAGATGCTCGATTCAGCAGATCCGCCAGTCTCATACATATGTCGCTACGTCCATGATTTCGTGATCCATCAGTCTGTGATTCCACGAGTCCATGATTCCATGAAACTATGGGCCCGTGGATTGACAATTGCACGATTCCATGTTTCCATGTTTCCACGATTCAGCCCGCAGCCACTAAACCACAGCCCGGGTGATGATATGATATCTCGGAGCAACCCGCGTTCCCCCACGGACTCCCTCCCGCTAAGTTCTAACTAAGCATTAACCAGGTCACAGACTCACAGGTGTTTACATAGCATTTTGGCTTCATCAAGCAACCCACGCGTCCGCAAACATACCTACCTACTACAGCAGCAACATGCATCACGAGTCAGCTACACCAACGAGTCAAGCTGAGCTGGACCTTAACCCGCCTTCCCCAGGCCCGCACGCCTCGGCCGCGAGAGTTGCCGCAGCGCCGCCCCTCCCTCCCCGTTGCGATTCAGCCTTTGACAGCGGTACATGTAGCAATTTAGCAAGTCCTCGTCCGCCCCCCGCAGCCGCCTTGGCACTGCTAGGTTGAATGAAGCATTCGAGCCATCAAACGAGAAGCCCCAGCTTATTGGGCCTTGGAGGCTTGAGAACGCACGTACAGTGATTATGGAGTTTGTACAACTCAAGTACGGAGTAAGCTCCTGCCAAGACATTCGACGGCTCGGGGCTTCGCGCAGCCAGCCCATGCTGTCCGTTCTCCGCCGTCCGCCGTCCGCCGTCCGCCGTCCGCCGTCCGCTGTTCGAGAATTGGATCTGTCTGGCGACGCGGTCAAGTCGTCTCCTCCGCCTCGGAGGAATCGGCCGGCAAGCTCCAACGTGCCAATTTGGTGCGTTCCCGCGGCCCGCCTCTGGCACTTGATCGTACATACACATGTACTCCGTACATATGTACCTACATTGTACATACGGAGTACATACCTACCTATGTACACCCGTAGAACGGGGGCGGCCGCGCGCCTCATCCTGGATTGGTTCTTTGCAGGACGATTCGCGCGGAGGCGCTCCGGAGTCCGGACCCCCGGGGCCAAGCTCGATAAAAAGCTCCGTCGAGCTTGTGGAGTGGATGCCTGGGGAAGCTCCGAACGGGACCTTGCTTTGGGGCCCGGGGGAAACAAAACAAAAGACAAATCGCAGCAAGGTTTGGGCCGCTGTTTCGGGTTCTCTTTTTTGCCAGCGCAGACTGCTGTGAGCCTGTGAAGCAGTGAACTACCTCCTAGGGCGCAAAGGAGCCAGAGAACGGTACATACATACAACGTACATACCTATACAACGTCGGGAAGAAGACGACCCGGTGTTGCCTTTTCTGCGAAACCCTCAATGTTTGTGCCAACTTCCCTTTGTTCTTTCACCATTTTCGAGTTTCTTTATCGTGCTGGGGATTCTGCGCGTAAGAGCCTCTCCCCAACCTCGTTCATTTTTTTCAATTTTTTTTTCTAGGTTTTTTTACCAGCCAACGAGTTTCAGTTTGCCAGTCTCGAGTCTCGACCCGACGAGGCGACGAGGCGACGAGGCGACGCAGTCCAGACTTCTCCCCCGCGACGACCGGCCACTGACTACCTATTGCAAGCGCATCTTGCCTTGGCAGCTTATTAGGGCGGATCTATGGTGTTACGGTGTATCATGGATTCATGTTACATGTGGCTGGACACGCCCCGGACTCGTTGTAGTAGACACCGGCGGCGCGGCGCACCGTACACCTCAGCTACATCTCTACCTCCTATCTGTAAGGTTGTTCTACGGATTCTAGATCGTTGTTAACTTGTTTCGTTTCGACGCAAAGGCTTCTTCCTTTTACGAGACTCGTTGTGCCTGAATCAGCCTTAGCCTTGTGGTGTGAGAATTGCGGCAGCCTGATAGTAATTTACCGAATTCGGCGGGGCGTCCAGAGTCCAGGCCTATCAGCCACATATCGCAGCCACATGTTGCAGTTCAATCCCCTTAACGGTCATAACGCTCGCTTCAGGTCACGCGATCCACACCCCCCTGCTCGACGGTCGTGACCTCGAGTGACATGGCCAGTGGAAAATTCTTGTTCCCTACCGATGTAGCTTTTTGTTTTTTGAAAACTGCCGGTACTTCTAGCTTTGCGCCAATTTTGCAGTAGGACCTATGTACCCCTCATCATGCTGCGACGTGATTGGCTGCAACCCCCTGTCAGTGACCTGAAGCGAGCGTTGTGACCGTTAAGGGGATTGCCCGCCCATCTCCACCTGTCCATTCCGAGTTTCCGACCGTAGCCGCGGAAACTCAAACAACCTTGCGAGTCGGGAGTCACGACAACGTTCCCCCGGCGAGCAGCCTCTGCTCTCACTCCCACGAGGATACCGTCCGAATGTGTATCTGGACGCCGGCCGGAGGAACTACGCGCGCGAAGACGCATGCGTTCCTTTATTCTTTATGCATTGCTTCGGAGCCGACGCAGAGTCCCCTGCTGACCATCCAGTCGGAAGTCCTATCCTCCTGGGCTGGCCAAGCCTTCCAAAGTTGAGGCACAAAAATCTCTCTAGTCAAGGGACAAACATACGCTATGTAGGTAGTCGAGTATAAAGTCACTCAGTCAAAACTCAAGAGAGAAATCACCTCTAATTAGGTAGGTATTTGAGAACAAATTACGTCTGTCGAGGATAATTTCCCATCCGGTCGAGGTACGACTGGATGCGCCACGCGACGCCACGGGGTTGTATCGGCCGCAACCGTTCTGTCCATGGAATGCGTGCCTGAATTATTTCGCGCAAAAAACTCTACATCATTCGGATCCGGATAGCTTGTCGAAGACTCGAACGTATACCTAGTCTTGGGACTCTTGGCAGTGCGCACTGGACTATCGTGGATTTGGAAAGGGGATAAAATGGACAAAATGGACAAATTACCTCTGTCACCCCGGGCAGGGTGTCTGTGATACGCCCGCTCAAAGCCATTGGAAGTTTGGAACCCATCGTTGGGTCGAGGCCTGTCTATGATGGCCAGTTGCACTCGAGTCCATGACATACATGGTGACATTCCATCGGGGGAGAGGGACTCTGCTTCCTCATGCATATGTATATATTGGCAGATGGACTCTTTGCTCGTAGAGGAGTCGCATCTGCCCAAGGCGACACCGTGGTCTGGGCCCGATTGGGCCATCACACTGCATTCAGCGCTTAACGGGAGCGTCTGAAAGTGAGAGTACCTAAGGTACGGAGCACATTACAGGGATGTCCAACTTGCCAGATTTGACGCCATGGTCCGACTATCGGGGGTCCGTGAAGATTGCTTCACTGAGAGGGGGGCTGCTGCGAATCGCGATACAGCCTCTGTTTCTCACGGAGAACAAATACGCACAACACGCTCCTTGCATCATGTTTCGTGTTCCGAGAACATAAGACTCGACGAGACCTCACCCTTGCATACCCAGCCTGCTTCGCGGCGCAAAAATAAACGCCCACGAACTCTGACGATTTGTCGGTATGGCGTTGGCGGCCTCCAATGCAGCCGCTGCTCGAATCGGCGCCCGAACCGACTCCCCACTCTTCGCCAATCCAATCCAATGGGTCGGAGGAGAAGGATTGGAGGCCGGCCGGCGGCCTCAGCCAATCTTACTCCAGATAACTTAAACTCGGAGACGACGATTTCGAGCAGACGCCGGACGGGCTGGTCAACGAAGTGGCCTGTACGGACTACGGAGACTCGGAGTAAGTTATTTGCATACCTACATAACGGTACGTATGCACCTCGTCCATGCAAGAGTCCGTGACTACCTAGGCAGTGGAAGAAGAAAGGATGAAATCACAATGAGATGGATGGATTGCAGACGACACAATAATTAGTAAAGGCGCCGAGAAGTTGGCACCTTGTAAGTTGGCACCTTGTAAGTTGGCACAGATCAAGTCACTTTGCCGTTTTCCAAAAAAAAAAAAACGCGCATCGGAGCTTGGCCCGTGTTTTCCCATTATCGATCGGCCGCCGCCGGCCTCGTTCGTCTTCTTTGTTCCCGCCCTTCCTGGGATTTGCTGCCCGATACGTACATACATACATAGGTACATACATACTTTCCCTTTCCTTTTATAAACCTCCGAACCCGGAACGGCGGACAGGACATGGGACTCTCAACTCTTTTCTTAACGCAGCACTCTCCCTCTCTCTCCTCGGCCGAGGAACCCCCATCGAGCCCACCCCATTCCTGCTCTGTTCCAGAATCACCGAAGCCCCAGGAAGAAAGTCGTGTGCAGAATAGGCACATGCCTAGGTACTGTGCGTAGTTTACTGACTCGTGGTTCTCGGCCGATAGTTGAAAACTGGTCCCGACAGACCACAGTCTGTTTCTTTTGGTGAAAGGGGAAAACGGGGGGGGGGGGGTATTTTGT
>SRQG01000154.1:0-64693 GCA_018360325.1 Claviceps aff. humidiphila group G2b
TTTTTTTGAATGGCTTCAAAGGGCGTGGTGTTGTAGCCATGGCTGCTCAAAGATGATGGGCTGATTTGTGAATGAAGCAAAATTGACGCGTCACGACCAAAAGTGGGGGAAATTTCGCGTTATTTAATTGGGGCCACTGTACGTCGTGCGAAAAGATGAAGCACGGGCTCCACCGGCGAGTCTCGCCGCTCGCGTGGGCCGATGGAGCCGCTCATGTCACTTGGAGTTGAGCCTTGAGGTTCCTGATTAGAAATCTTCGAAATTCACGTGCGCCGTTTGAACGGGCCGTCCGGCGTCGCATCCCTCCCTCCCTCCCTGCGGTTGACTGAGCCAATCATGGGCTCCGTATTCCCAAGAAAGCGTGGTTTATTATCGAATGCTTTTTTCCCCCTTCTTCATTCGCCGCGGCCTTTGGGAACATTTTCCGTGTAACTATCGACTCACACTCTTTCTCATTTTGTTCGTTGTCTGGAATTCCGCTCATTCACATCAACGCCTCACTACTTTCTTCACGTCAGGACAGGGTGTGTAGCTTTCTCTTTTTTGCAACGTCCCCAGTGCATATCCTTTTTCTGTCTCCTTGGCGGAGGTGGGCGCAAGCCGAATTCCTAACTTGTTCCTAGATGGCTTTTGCTACTCGTCAATTCGCCCGCGTGGCCTCCCGAACCACTGCTCGCAACGCCTTTGCCGTTGCGCCTCGCCAGGCCTTCCGCCAGCAAGCCCGTCGATGTTACTCCTCTGAGCCTGCGTCTGCTCCCAAGTCTTCGGTCGCTGGGCGATACGGGCTTGGCATTGCCGCTGCCCTCGCCGCCGTCGGCGCAGTCTACGGCTTATCGAACAGCACGAGCAAGACCGTCGAACCCACGAAAGAGGACTACCAGAAGGTGTACAACGAGATCGCGAGCCGTCTGGACGAGAAGGACGACTATGACGATGGCAGCTTCGGACCTGTCCTTCTGCGTCTCGCCTGGCACGCGAGCGGTACCTTTGATAAAGCCACCGGCACTGGTGGAAGCAACGGTGCCACCATGCGCTTTGCTCCCGAATCTGACCACGGCGCCAATTCTGGTCTGCTTGCTGCTCGCAAGTTCCTAGACCCTGTCAAAGGTGAGTCATTGGATTTTCTGACAGCTTCTGTCACTCGCTGCGTAGCTTAGTCGACAATTCTATTATCCATCTTTGGTAATAAGCATAATACGGCCGGCTGACTTGTTCGGATTGATGACAGAGAAATTTCCTTGGATTACTTACTCAGATCTTTGGATCCTCGGCGGTGTTGCCGCCATCCAGGAGATGCAGGGCCCCATCATTCCCTACCGACCTGGTCGCTCGGACCGTGATGTCTCGTTCTGCACCCCCGACGGTCGTCTCCCCGATGCTACCAAGGGCAGTGACCACCTGCGCAACATTTTCGGCCGCATGGGTTTCAACGATCAGGAAATTGTTGCCCTTTCTGGTGCCCACGCTCTCGGCCGCTGTCATACGGACCGATCTGGTTTCGATGGCCCATGGACCTTTTCTCCCACCGTCTTGACCAACGATTACTACCGGCTCCTAGTCGAGGAGAAGTGGCAGTGGAAGAAGTGGAACGGTCCCAAACAGGTAAGTCGCATTCTGCCATCTAAGCGGTCAAAGACTCGTCTAGCCGCCTCTTCCTCCATCAATGCTCTTCTATTGCTGAACGCCTCTGACCCCGTTTGTCAAATAGTACGAGGATGCCAAAACCAAGAGCCTGATGATGCTTCCTACCGACATGGTTCTGGTGCAGGACAAGAAATTCAAGCCCGTCACCGAGAAATACGCCAAGGACAATGCATTGTTCTTCCGAGACTTCTCCGCTGTCGTCACCAAGCTGTTTGAGCTTGGTGTGCCCTTTGCTGAGGGAACTGAGCATTGGACCTTGAAGCCTACTTGGGATGAGTCCAAATAAGTTCGATTTGACCGAAAATGAAGAGCAGCACGAAGGGACAAAGATAGAAAGCTATGCGTAGACAATCTCCTTTTAGGCATGTACCCCGTTGCATGGCAAATGTATTAGGATCCCTCAGACGAAGAGATGGTATGAATTGAAAGCATCGGTGTTGGTATCACGGCCTATTTTTTACTGTATCAAAAGACTTTTTTCTTACCCAAAAAGGGCATTACGCTTGATTAAACATCGGCGTTTCCATGCTTTCACGTGATAATAGTTGTCATGCCCTTTTGGATGAATAGATCAACTCGCCGCTGACTATCGAGGCAGAGGCAAATAATGAATTTCGGGGAACATGTGACGAAATCGAACACTGAATACATGAATATACCTACCAATGCATGAATAGGTGAAGCGTACTGCAAAGCGCAAAAAGAGAGCGACATTCTCACCATCTTATGCAGGTATGGCTGTAGTCGTTTCCAAGTCAATCACAGTTCCACACAAGCGCGGAACATTATCATTGTGGAAGTGGCCGATAACTTGGAGCCTTTTCAAGTTGTCTTTTCCTCAAGTCGGAGGCAAACCTCGAGGATTCCCGGACCAAGGCTGGCTTCAACGGCTCAGTGTCAACAACAACGCCGTCGGTCTCGGATTGATTTTATAAGCTTTGTTTTGCCGGGGCAGTTAGGCTTCACGTTGAGAAAGAATGTGGTTACGCCGATCTCGACTTTGTGTGATGTGGCCTTTTGCTGACGACGTGGCAAGGACAGCGCTGACTTCCTACCCCGCAACGGAAATCTCCATCATCATCACCTCCAGGCCATGCGAGGCCACTTTGAGGTTTTCCCTACCTATATCTACCTTTACAGGTTTCGGGGTCCTTGCTACATATATCTGCCTCCATGGAACCATGTCTTATCTTATAGAGGTGCATACCTGTAACCTTTAACCATGAGTGTGAACCTGCAGATAGTTACGCCATAGTTCGTTTACTCTCGAGTTCTCAGACAACAGAGTTACGCGCCAGAAGACGCAGTTTCAGCCCCGTGACCCAATCGCGAGAGGCCATATTGCATGGTCGCAATCCTATGAGAACTTAGGAGACTCTTGCTACTAAGATCTGTCCAAAACTCTGTCACAGGTTGGTGAAGGAGAAAAAGACTTTGAAGACACAAGTGCCCCCGGCTATAACATAAAAATCTCTCGATATGCACCGTTCGAAGGTTCGGGAGTTGCCCACTCCTTGTCCAATTGCATACCATCTATCTTAACGAGTCATGGATTGTGTTACAAATACTAGCAGACCGTAGCAGTCATACAAAGTCAAGAACAGGTGTCCTTGTCTGCCTTTTTCGGCGCGTTAGATCACACAACGGTTCTGGAGTTGTCCCGAGTGTAGACGTTGTGATACGAAAGTAAGATTGTGACCCGGGAGCCGGGAAGTATGAGCTACGGTGTCCTGTTTGCTTTGCGGGGCGTTGAGGGGCTGAACACGCGCGTGTATCCATACAGAGTATATGCGTACGCGATAGATACATCCCTATGTAGTAGGTACATAGATATCTGATAGGAAGACAGGCCTTACCTGGCCAGTTCTCTTGGATCCTAGACATCGAGCTGAAGGAAACAAGCCGGGTTGCATGAGTATCGCGAAGGAATGGTGCAAAGATGGGCAGCCTCGGCCATCTTGTGTCGCCAATCTGTGTCGCCATTCTGTCGGTCGACGGCCAAGAGCTGCAGTGTGAGTGGCGGGCCACCCACACAGAGCCGTGAGGCTGAGGTACCTACTCCGTACTCCAAAGGACATCTCGAAGTCCGGAGGATTGCTTTTAGGGATGAAGACGCATACACGCGTTACTGACGCGACTGGCATTTCTGCTGCTTCTGCTCTCACTTTGCGCTTGCGTTGCGCTTCTGCGAACTGCTTCATCTGGGACGCTCGGATATACTTTGTGCGGATATACATACGGTATGTACATGCAATCTGGCTTGAGAGCGGATCGGCGCCGGAGACTCCGCTCGGCGGGCAGCTGTAGCCTGTGCGGCAGGTGGCCCACGGATGCGGGCCAGCCGTTGTCTTGCTGGTGCGTTCGCCGCCGCCTGCGTCTGTAGGACGGGACTTGATGGACCCTTGTCGGCTGCAGCGTCAGCAACAGCAAAGGTACATCCGGAGTACATACATACATGTGTCTGCACGCGGAAGGGGACACTTGTTCAATTGGACCCCAGCCGCGTCCTCCGCCTTTTCGCCTCCTGGCCTCAAGCCGCCTGTAGTAGTCGACGCTCTGGGTACAAAACCTCGCCATTCCATCGATTCTTGGACCAGATTAATTTCCTCCAATTCTCATTCTCCTCCCTCTCGTCCCCATTCTCAGCGGCTTCTCTTGGGTCCTCTCTTGGTGGCTTCCAGCAGACCCTTCTTTATAATACCCCGATCCCGGCCCATCAAGCGTCCCTCTTGCTTTGCCCGTATCTCTAATCATGCATCACAAGAAGATCGCTTTTGGCCTGCTGGCCGCTTTTGTCTCTCTGGCTTCTGCCGAGGACAAGTCTGACGTTCATCAGCTCACTGAGAAGACCTTTGACGAATTCGTAGCGGCCAATCCCTTGGTCCTGGCTGAATGTAAGTCTCCCCTCTCACACCGTCGTGCCGAGTCTCTGCGGTCTTGAGCGCATGACCATTGTTTCCTCACCGTCGGCTGACTCGGTTTCCTCTCTTCCAGTCTTTGCTCCCTGGTGCGGACACTGCAAGGCTCTCGCCCCCGAGTACGAAGAGGCCGCCACCTCTTTGAAGGAGAAGAACATCGCGCTTGCCAAGATTGATTGCACCGAAGAGGCCGATCTCTGCCAAAAGCATGGTGTTGAGGGCTATCCCACCCTCAAGGTCTTCCGAGGCCCTGAGTCCTCGTCTCCCTACAACGGCCAGCGCAAGGCTGCTGCCATTACCTCTTACATGGTGAAGCAGTCACTGCCTGCCGTCTCCGCTCTGACTAAGAGCACCCTCGAGGAGTTTAAGACCGCCGACAAGGTCGTTGTCGTCGCCTACATCGCGGCCGATGATAAGGCTTCCAACGAGACATTTGCTAGCGTGGCTGAGTCGCTTCGTGATGAATACCTGTTTGGTGGTGTCAACGATGCTGCTGTTGCCGAGGCCGAGGGCGTCAAGTTCCCCTCCATTGTTCTATACAAGGATTTTGACGAGGGCAAGAACATCTTCAAAGAAAAGTTCGAGGTGGAGGCCATCCAGAAGTTCACCAAGACGGCCGCGACTCCTCTCATCGGTGTTGTTGGACCTGATACTTATGCTGACTACATGTCTGCTGGCCTTCCCCTGGCTTACATCTTCGCCGAGACTCCTGAGGAGCGCGACAGCTTCAGCAAAGAACTTAAGACTGTTGCCGAGAAGTACAAGGGCGAGATCAACTTTGCCACCATTGATGCCAAGGACTTTGGCGCTCATGCCACGAACCTGAACCTCAAGGCCGACAAGTTCCCCGCCTTTGTCATTCACGACACTGTCAAGAACAAGAAATATCCCTTCGACCAAGAGAAGAAGATCACCAAGGACACCATTGGCAAGTTTGCTGCTAAGTTTTCCGGCGGTAAGCTTGAGCCCAGCATCAAGTCTGAGCCTATCCCTGAGAAGCAGGAAGGCGTCACGGTCATTGTCGCCAAGAACTACAACCAGATCGTCCTGGATGACAAGAAGGATGTTCTTGTTGAGTTCTATGCTCCCTGGTGCGGTCACTGCAAGGCTCTGGCCCCCAAGTACGACCAACTCGCCGAAGCTTATAACAACAGCGAGTTCAAGGACAAGGTTGTCATCGCCAAGGTTGACGCGACTGCCAACGATGTTCCTGATGAAATCTCTGGCTTCCCTACCATTAAGATGTTCCCTGCTGGTGGCAAGGACTCTCCCATTACCTACAGTGGCGCTCGAACTGTCGAGGACTTGATCAAGTTTATCGAGGAGAACGGCAAGCACAAGGCCTCCGTGCCTTTTGAGGACACCACTGAGGAGGAGGCCGCCCCTGCCGCCGAGAAGGCTGCAGAGGAGGACAAGACTACTGAGAAGGAGGAGGTTGAGGAGGAGGAGGCTCACGACGAGTTGTAAACGGTTTAGTCGCGAGTCTGTACGAGGCATGCTAGTTGCAAAAGGGACAGGGATTTTGTTGATTTTTTTCGGGTATGCCCTTTATGAAATATCCCGGGCGCAGGTTTTCTCTTTTATCATCTCTTGCGTTATCTGGGTTAGCTTGAGGATCGAGCTTTATAGGTGTCACGTTTATGTTCCTATGGAAGGTCTACATGAATGAGATTCCGTATTATGAATTCTTAGATATCTTGTCCTTTCTCGACTTTGACTTCCACACAACCTTGACACGTGCCTTCATTTGATGTCATGGTGTTGCACGAGCAGCAGGCTATTATAAGTTATAATAGATGGAGTGCGCGAGATAAATGTCGATAATGAGCCGCAATCCCGGGCCGCCCCGGGGATCAGCAGCCTCGAAGTAGTACAAAGGACAGATCATCAGGTCTGGTTCTATTTGCCCAAAGATATTCCCCCCCTCAGACTACATGCACCAACTATAACTTCCACGACTCCTATATTCCGGAACGTTGACAGTACTTCGTTTGGTTCGATTCACATCCCAATCAATTCCTCACTTCTTCTGCATTCTCTCTTCCAGCGCCTTGACGTAATTCGTCAATCGCGTCACTGAAGCTTGTAGGGTCTGTTGACAGATATCATCAAAGGTCAGTCGAGGTTTCGCATAACAGGGCTTCTTCCTACATGTACCTAGATACATATTCCAAGATGACATGTACAACGCGTTTCGATTTGGGGTTGGGGTTGGATATTGAAGGGGGAAAACACCTACGTAGATGTCCTCAATGAGGAGGTCGTTTGACGCTCGGTATTCCTGGAGAACATAGCTATAGACGGCGGTGCTGGCGAGGACAGACCCGAAGAGGAAGCCGAAGATGCTGTGTCGACATGAATACGTTAGCTTCTGCCCGCACACGGAACAAGAAAAAATCAAGAGTTTTATCATATGGGCTTTTCGGAAATAGCAGAGATAAATCGGTTGAAGGGGCGCAAACGCAATGAAGAGTCAAATAGATGATCATGCGCCAGGTGTGTGATGTGGTGTTGGCTTCCCTGCCGAGACTGCCCCGAGATATGTACACAGGGGAGCTCAATTCGCAAACGTACCCTCCTCGGAAAGCTCCCATGGGTCGCTTAGCTGGCAGAGGTGGTGCTACTTCGACCATACGGCGCGCAGAGGTGGTGAAGGTGCGCGAGGCCATGGCGCGGGAGGTGCTGAGGGCCAGTCTGCAGGGACCGAGCATTGTAAGTTGTTGGGAGGGGTGGTGTCTTCGGATCGATGGTGAGGTGTCGCTTGGTCGATACGAAGTAAGGCAAAGTGGCGCCGGTTATATTACAACAGCTTTTTCGGGGGCGCGGAGGGGGAGATAGAATAGGTCGCGAACACTTTTGAGATCTGATATGGGTATTCGGGAATGAGGCCGCGCTGGAAGGTGCGTACATAGTGCTCTTCTGGGATGGGGGGATGGCGTTGTGGAATGGACGCGCTTGATTGGACGGGTCGGTTTGAACGTCGTTGTTGTGGAGCCGACTTACATACCAGGTACCTAGGTACCAGTTCTGGCAAACTTGCTTCGTTGCGCAACAAAGCGAAGCAAAGCGGAGATGTACCTAATAAGGTACCTCATACCGGTTTGGCAACAACTACGGTCCTGCTCATGCCAACTTCCAAGTGACGATCGACTCGACGCCAATCTCATTCACAAACTCCATCCACAGCCTTAAGCTTGCCACCCCATTGCAATGCTCGGCTTCACTGCCTCCCACCGCGCATCATGAACAACTTTGGCGTCATTGAGCTCGCCAGCGCCCGAACGACCTCCGCTCCAGGATGGGCCTATGTGCCTGATACAGCCATCGCCGCTGGCTCGGCTGGCATACAACCCGCCAACAGAAAGCGTGCGCGTCATCTTACCGGCGGTGCCGGCGGCCGGCTGAGTCTCAAGGACTTCACAGCTCGCTCAGAAGCCAAGATACGGAAGGAGGTGGAAGTGTTGGAAAAGGATGGCAACAAGGATAATTCGATA
The DNA here is from genome assembly GCA_018360325.1 of Claviceps aff. humidiphila group G2b. NCBI lineage: Eukaryota > Fungi > Ascomycota > Sordariomycetes > Hypocreales > Clavicipitaceae > Claviceps > Claviceps aff. humidiphila group G2b. The sequence continues at coordinate 8,057 of SRQG01000154.1, forward strand.
CCGTTGCCTGTGAAGAGCGGACGAGGTACGATTCTGATGGAGTTTTCCCTTGTGTACAACCCATTTGTGATGGTTTTCTGTCTCTCTGTTCAAAATGCTGACTTGGAGAAATTATGTGAACAGCATCCACAAAATTCACCCCAAACGTCCGTAAAATCATGCAATCCCAAAAGACTTTCGCCAACCATCTCGACGACTATCTCGCCCTCCAGGCCCTCACAGAAGCCAACTCCACCACAAATAAGCGTTCCGGACCCAAGAAAAAAGACGTAGCCTCCTCGTCGACACTCAAGACCATTGCATCCAAGGATATGCCCGCGTCGCTCAATACCAAGGACTTGCCGCCTATTCTACCGCCGTCTTTTCAACAAGAGGCGCCTACTCCGCTCCCAGGCGATGACGATATCTTGCTGATGTCCCGCGTGCCTGAAGTGCCGACGGATAAGGAATTGCGTAATTTGCTGGCGCAGCCGCCGTTGCCATATCTGGAGGCGCTGGGGCATGTGGACGAGACGTATCCGAAGAGGGCTTTTTGTGAGGTGTGTGGATATTGGGGACGAGTGAGGTGTGTGAAGTGTGGGACGAGGGTTTGTGCACTGGAGTGTTTGGAGACGCATCGGGAGGAATGTGTGACGAGGTATGGGGTGTGAAAGCAGAGGGATTTGTTTTTCCTGCTCCTGCACCGACTTGATGTGCACCGCCTTGAATTATGGTGAGCAGCATTGCACAGGGCCTTTATGCTTGTTCAACGTCCCTCGAGGCCGTTCGGGCCTGGATTTCTTCAGACAACCGAGGCATCAGAGCTGGTGCGCTGGGACGAATGTGGCCCAGTCATTTGCTATGGTCAAATGGCCAGGAGACGAACGTCAGCATTGGAGAAGCGACCTCTGTCAAGTCTCGGCATCAGATCGGCTCAATGCGTTCGTGATGGTGGATGACTGCGAGAGACCAAAAATACCTTCTGACACGATCTCGAGGCATCCTTCTACGATTTGGCTTGAGAAGCCGACGGGCGCCAAGCTCGGAGCAACAGGATTACTGGTGCTGAAGAAGAAAAAGAAGCACCGCCTCAGGAGAAATCCATTTTGGAGACGGGAAAATTGGCATCTTCGAGTGGTTTGCACAAGCCGAGATTTTCAAGACGCAACTGAACGGCTTGGAGTGAACCATGGCTGAATTTTTGAAACGCGGTTGATGCCGTCAGGACGCTTTTGAAGATAAAGAAGATCCTTTCCTCCTTCTGCCGCGAAACTGTCAGGAGACCCAGATCAACTTTACAGCCCTGCAATAGCCGCCTTAAAGAAGTCATTCCACGAGCTGGCGTTCCGCAAGCTTTACACAACGTCTCTCAACATAAATACGGAATCTTGTGGCCACAATGCACATACAGCAATCTGTGGCCTTCTGGGAAGGAGCTAATGATGGCGATGCATGGAGTATGGGATAACACAAGGGAGAGATAGACAGTAACGTAAGCGTTCCCGTATCGACCTACTTCAGGCCTACCGTCATCATAGACATCATTCCAAACAAGATATCCTGGTGTCTTTTACTCAGCTTAGCATTGCAAAATGCTCGACTGACTTAAGGTGTCCTGTTCCACCCAAAACATTCGGCCATCTTCCAGTCAAGTGTTAACTAGTCCAGTAAACTTGTCTCTATGAAGTATGCAATTCGAATTACTCAAGGCCGTTGTGCATCATCATGAAATTCCTGTCTGGGTCGATGCTGGCGTCTGAGTCTCTGAGAACAAAGTCTCTCCTTTCAGGGTGTGGACGGAGTGGGAAACCACCCGACACAGGGCATGGATGCGACCATTGCTTAGGATATTGGTATCTACGACTGCAAGCAAAGCCGTGCGCAAGGATACAGCATCATGCAGAACCTGAGAAGGAGAGAGCATAAGTACCTTGCCAGCAATACCTTCGGCAGGCTGACTTCCTTCACCGGCAATGGCAACTGCCAGGCGAAAGGCTTTATTTCATTAGCATCAGGATGCGAGTCGTCTATCACTGTATACTGGCCATGAATGTTGTTTAAGTTGAAGGTAATAGCGCAAGAGCGAATACGTCACGGCCGCCTTCGTCGGCTGGGACTCTGGGTAGAGTCTCACTGATTCGCCGCAGCCCTCAACAACTGAACGCCTAGTATTGCAGAGCAGCGACAGACTGGGTGTGAAATTTCACAGGGTAAATAATAGGTCTTCTTTGTATTGACTCGAGTGATGATTGTTCTTGTCTTGTCACTCATCTCAATACAAAGAAGACCTATTTTTTACCCCGTTAAATCTCACAATTAAGAGTCTCACTACTGTCTCAGTGCCTCTTTGACGCTACAAGAAATATTACATTCGAATTCGAAAATATCAACATCAGATTGAGCAGCCAGAAACTCAACCCTTCTGTCGTCCTTTCCGACCAAACCCAATTAACGGTTTGGTACAAGTCCATCAAGTCCCGCGCCAAATTGCTCAAAGTCTGGACAAAAGTCGAGCCAGGTTCCCAACTTCGACTACTGGAAGAACCAACGGATCCTGAAGTCCCATCGATCTTGGGTCACGAGTCATATGCAGGTGTTGACGAGCCGACCGAAGTGCAACAGCTAACGGCCAGCGGTTACAAGACCTACGAAAGAGAGATGGTGCGATACAGGACCCTTCTCGATGCGTACAAGGTCAAACAGCACAAGTATGAGGAAGAAGTTACCGGCATCGATACCATTACCCAACTCGTTCAATCGACTGTTGCAACGCATTTACAAGACAGCTGCTGCGACCCAGACGATCCCCTTCAACAATGGATTACCAATCTCAGACGCCGCGTCGGTATCGACGACGGAGTGGAAAAGGAAAATGCCCGCAAACGTTATAAGGCGGCTCTTCAGCCGATGCGAAGCCCAAGCTAGTGGGATACGTGGCTTACTGAATATGATCAAGCCTCCAGCCATGCAGAATCCGTGGGACTCCCTGATCTCTCTCTATTCGACATGGTTTCACTAGATCTCGGGGACGCGGTTGCCCAAGTAGCCAAGAACTAGGTTGCCGGCTTCATGGACAGTGGAAGATTTGAGTCCAGTATGGACAGACGGGAGATGTTGAAACGCTTCCGAGATCACATGACTTGATATCATCCCCTGGATCCACGGAAATCCATGGCTGGCGTCTTTGTTACAGCCGATGACCAGCCGAGTTGCCGACAAAAACATGCCTGACACGCTCGCGCCGAAACCCCAAGAGCAACCCCCAAAACGACGGCGTAGAAAACCCGCAAGATATCGGCTCCACACGGACGAAGAAGAAGCAGACGCGAATTTGCAAGACCTTGAAGAAAACGACGAAAGTTTCCTCACCGCGAAGGAGAAGAGTGACTACCAACTGGCCATTGAACTACGCCGACAGGGCAAGATTACAACACCAGGAGTACCGTTTGAAGCGTCAGACAAAGCGGAAATCGACGCGCTACTCGCCAGGAACGTCTTTCGGTTTATACCATACGACCACAATATACACAAAGACGTTCAACTTTTCAACTCACGACTGGTACGCGAGGTCAAGAACAAAGACAGCAACGAGCCAATCGAAAAATCACGCCTTGTCATCATGACAAACAATGACAAGGACAAGGAAGGCTAAATCACTATCGCGACAAGCTCAAGATGAAAACATCAACATTTGACCCATGCTTGCTGATCACGACAGAGGAAAGTGGATGTTTCGGAATTCTCGGCGTCCAGATGGATTGTGAGCATGATGGACCATCTCCATAACAACAGATATTGCTGGCGTGAAGAGGGCACCCGCATAAACTTGTGTAAAGGACGGTCCTCGCGACATGATGATGTCGCGGTACACATCGGAGAAGCACCCTTCGCTCTCTGCAATGTGGGTGATTACGTTAGAAAGCCTTTCTTGTCCTTGTCGTTGTTTGTCATGATGACAAGGCGTGATTTTTCGATTGCCTCGTTGCTGTCTATGCTCTTGACCTCGCGTACCAGTCGTGAGTTGAAAAGCTGAACGTCTTTGTGTATATTGTGGTCGTATGGTATGAACCGAAAGACGGACTTTCCTGGCGAGTAACGTATCGATTTCCGCTTTGTCTGACGCTTCAAATTATCCCTCTTGAGTCTTGCCTCACTTCCTAGCTACAAAGAACAGATACAATTGAATACGACCGGTACATTTATGATTTCGTTGCGCATGCATGCATTGACATTTACTTTGCGTATCCTGTTATCACAACGTGTATAACAATCGATGGGAAGGATTTTCATTGGGTTCACTTCGAGTTCACTCAGAGTTGCCACTGAGTTGTCACTGACTACGTCATGAGACGCGGCGCGTTTGTGCAGCGCCCCTCTGTCTCGGGTGCGAAAAAATCACAAAGATGTGAAAACGAGCAGACAACAGGAAGGTGAATCAGTCGACTTATAATTTGTCACCTCATTCAACGCCTGGCTCTTGAGGGATGCCCAGTGGCCACAGAGTGAGTGCCTTGGGTACGTATACAACGACATCCGACTGGTTCGGTTTTGTTTCGAAGCGAGCCAAGGATATGAACGGAGTAAGGTACATACTCCGTAATTGCCTCGTTGGATCTACGTTGGTTGGTGAATGACACTGCAAGGGGTTGCTTGGCGTGGTATACTGTGGTATCATCAGCCGTCTCTTGTTCGGGAACCAGCGGCACATTGAGACAAAGAGCTCTCCGATACATAGGTAGGTAGGTTCGACGAAGTCTCTCATCTCGTATTACCTCGATTGCTTTTCACTTCACGAGTTATTTTCTAGTCGCAGATATTCCATATCAGCGCTCTTCCCGGACATTTCACTTACTCCATACAGAATAATCGTTATGCCTTCCCTGTGGTCCTGTGGTTGGGACGGCTGTAGCCTTCCAGCTGTTCAACAAGTTGGAGATTGCGTGATCTGCAACAGACATCTTTGCCGGCTTCATTTACAGAAACCATGGCATGAGTGCCCCGATATGAACGTAATTACTTGACTCCCTTCATGGCGAGGAAATTGTCTCTAATGATGATATATAGTCCCACTGGGGCGAAGCCTCAGCTCGAAGCCTGGACGAGACGTGCCATCGAATTGACGGCGTCAAGCTGTGTGCACGTGCATCGCAAGTGCGCGGCGCCGACGTGCCTTGTGCGATCGACTTGACGCCCGAAAGCCTTTCAGCTATGAGGGGCGGTCTGAACTGTCATGCAGAAATCAAATTCGAGGACGGAGTTGTATGGCTTGCGCGATTCCGGATTTTGAGTGCAATAGCACCACCGCCTGAGGTGCGTGACTACGTTCTGCAGAGCGAAGCCATGACGATGCAGTTTTTGGATCGTCACACGCGTGTTCCTTCTCCTCGTGTGTTCGACTGGGCATGCGAGTCCGACCCGATGAATACCATAGGCGTTGGCTACATTCTGATGGAGAAGCTGAACGGCACATCTCTGAACTGGCAAAAGGCAACCGCTGCGCAGAAAGAGAAGATTGTGCGGCAATATGCAGACATCATGCTCGAGATTGAAAGGCACCCATTTGATCAGCTCGGGTCACTCATCACCACGACGGGATTTATGAGCCGCGATGCAACACAAGGAACGGCCGTTGACTCGCAGATACAAGTGGGTGCCATGGCCGATTGTTCGACGTTTAGATCGGGCGATGGTGGCATGCCACTGGGACCATTCAGCTCCTCCAAGGAAGCATTCCTTGCCATTGTAGAAGCGAACATTCGAATGGTCGTGACCGGTGAGATCGGAGAAGCTGAGCAAGCGCTTGATATCCTTCTGGCTCATCGGTTCAGGCTCGACGTTCTCAATAAAATGTCGGAGCAATCTACGACAGCTGATGAAGGCGGTGAGAAATTCTTCTTGAAGCATGCGGATGAAAAGGGTGACCATATTCTGGTGAATGCTGACTTTGACATCGTCGGCATCATCGACTGGGAATGGTGCCAAACAACCTCGAGAGAAGAAGCCTTCTCCTCGCCGTGCATGATGTGGCCAGTCGGTGCCTTTCACGATGGCTCCAACGAGCTGGCAGAAGAGGAGCTCCTTTTGGCTCGTGTGTTTGGTGAGAGAGGCCGAGAGGACCTCGCTAGCTGTGTGCTGCATGGGCGAAAAATCCAGAGATTTCTGTTCGTGCTTCACGACGGGGTAGCACAGTTGGATGAGAAGACATTCGCTAGTCTCTTCGTGGGCCTCAAGCGAGCTTTTGACGGGCAAGACATCAAGACAGACGGACAAGGAGTGGAAGATGAATGGGAGGTTTGGAGGGCAAAAGCGCTTGAGGACTGGAAGCACGAAGCTTTGTTCAAGAGTGTTATAGAAGCAAATGACCGACTGGCAGCTGCTCATCATGTAGGGGCTCCTATCTCAGAGTCACACAGGGTGAGTTGAGTTTTAGATGTATTTGCGGACTCTGCCAGAAGGAAATCACTACATGTAGCAGACTTCAAATTGACATAGTAAGAAACACAGTAAGGACAATGTTTCGGGAATTTTTAATTGCATACCTGATACTCCCAAATATATCGTGCGATATGTACCCTCCCATTTCATGATCACGTTGGACTCACGAGAATGCGGTGGCCGGTCGCTGGGTGTACTCGTGGGTACATTGGGTGTCCTTTTCAAAGGTTTCACCCACGAGTACGTTCGCGTCCAAATTGGCGCAGGTGGTGTAAATAACAACACCTGCTAGGAGGTACCCACTGCTACTACCCGGGCAGGTTTCTCTGGAAACGCGCTCTGACCCGTTCCGGACGTTGCAGGCCGAATTCTCGACCTTCCTGCGTATTCAGGTATGTACCTTTTCACGCCAATCAAGTGATAAGAACACCATGCAACTTCCAGCTAAGATCATGTCTTTCCGCAATACCAAGTACCAGGTACTTTCAAAGCAGGTCAGGCCGCAAGATGCGTTACATAGGTACATACATGATCTATAAAAGGCGGGATAGTTCTAAGTTCAGGGTACTACTCGCCCGTACTCGTCCCTCAATGTTATTGACTTCTTGAACACTGCCCTTTACTTCTTACCTTATTTTCTGGTCGCAGAAATCCCGAATCGGCGTTCTTGCCCAAGATTTCTCGTCGCCATCTAGAAGAATCGATATGTCTTCCTTGTGGTCCTGTAGTTGGGACGACTGTGGCCTTCCAGCAACTCAACATGCTGGAGATTGCGTGCTCTGCAACCGGCATCTTTGCCGCGTTCATTTACAGAAGCCATGGCATGAGTGCCCCGATCTGAAGGTATTCACTTTGACCCCTTCATGGCGATGAATTTGTCTCTAATGATTGATGTAGTCCAATCTGACCGAGTTTAGATCTCGCTTTACTGCAGCAAAGGCTCGACGTCTAGAGGAGATGTGCCAGCGAATTGACGGTGTCAAGCTGTGTGCACGAGCATCGCAAGTGCGCGGTGCCGACGTGCCATGTACGATCGACTTGTCGCCAGAAAGCCTTGCAACTATGATGGGTGGTCTGAACTGCCATGTGGACATTACATTCGAGGATGGTGTTGTATGGCTTGCACGTTTTCGGATTCTGAGTGTGATAGCACCACCGCCTGAGGTGCGTGACTACACTCTGCAGAGCGAAGCCACGACGATGCAGTTCTTGGAACGTCACACGCGTGTTCCTTCTCCTCGTGTGTTCGACTGGGCATGCGAGTCTGACCCGACTAATACGATAGGCGTTGGCTACATTCTGATGGAGAAGCTGGATGGCACGTCTCTAAACTGGCAAAAGGCGGCTGCCGCGCAGAAGGAAAAGATTGTGCGGCAATATGCCGATATCATGCTCGAGATTGAAAGGCACCCATTTGATCAGCTTGGATCTCTCATCGCCACGACTGGATGTAGTAGCGGCGAAGCAACACAAGAAGCAGAAATCGAGTCCCAGATACAAGTGGGTGCCTTGGCCGATTGTTCGACGTTTAGATCGGGCGATGGTGGCATGCCACTGGGACCATTCAGCTCCTCCAAGGAAGCATTCCGCGCCATTGTAGAAGCGAATATGCGAATGGTCGTGACCGGTGAGATCGGAGAAGCGGAGCAAGCGCTTGAGATTCTTCTGGCTCATCGGTTCAGGCTTGACGTTCTCGATAAAGTCTCGGAGCAAACTACGACAGCTGAGAAAGGCGGTGAGAAATTCTTCTTGAAGCACGCGGATCAAAAGGGTGACCATATTCTGGTGAATGACGACTTCGACATTGTCGGCATAATCGACTGGGAATGGTGCAGTACTGCTTCGAGAGAAGACGCCTTCTCCTCGCCGCAGATGATGTGGCCTGTCGATGCCTTCTACGATGGATCCAATGAGCTGACAGAAGAGGAGCTCCTTCTGGCTCGTGTATTCCATGAGAGAGACCGAGAGGACCTCGCTAGCTGCGTACTGCATGGGCGCAAGGTACAGAGATTGCTGTTCGCGCTTCACTCCGGGGTAGCCCAGCTGGATGAGAAAACATTCGCTAGTCTCTTCGTGGGCCTCAAGCGAGCTTTTGACGGGCAAGGCGTCAAGACAAATGGCAAAGGAGTAGAAGATGAATGGGAGGTTTGGAAGGCGAAAGCCTTTGAGGACTGGAAGCACGAAGCTTTGTTCAAGAGTGTTATAGAGACAAATGACCGACTGGCAGCTACTCATCGTGTATGATGAAGGGGCTCATAACTCTGGAAATGCGCTCCGACCGTTTCGTTGGCCCACCAACCAACCGGACGCTGCAGCCAGCAGGCCGCAGGCCGAATTCTCGACCTCCTGTCCAGGTACTCCGTATGTAGTTCCCTTTTCACGGCAGTGATAAGAACACCATGCAAAATCCAGCTAAGATCAGATGATTCATGTCCTCCCACGGCACCAGGGTACCCGGTTCTTTCAAAGCTTTTCAGGTCGTAAGATGCGTTACATACGGAGGTCTACTCCGTATGTTCATTACATATCTAATACATAGGTACCTGGTATGTACCTCTCTTTTCCGCGCTATAGTCTCCATATACCCAATCCAGCTGGTATGTAATCTCAGATTCTGTACTTGTACACTGTCACGGTCTGTACAGCGTCTGTGCAGCTGTGACAATGCGCTATATAACCTTGATCAGCTGCAGACGTGCAACTTGATCACTTGACCTTTTGGGCGGAACAGGTGGTGATGTGTTTCTCAAATACACCTCAGTGCATGATGAGGTATAGAAGTCGGGAAAAGGGATGGTACTCCTCGGTGTCGTTGATTTCCTGAACACTACCTAGCCTCCACTTCCCACCTGTGATGTTCTCATCGCGGAAAGCCCGTATCAATCTTCCCGGACATTCCTCTTACTCCTACCAAAATAATCGGCATGTCTTCCATGTGGTCCTGTGATTGGGACGGCTGTGGCCTTCCAGCTGTTGAACAAGCTGGAGATTGCGAGCTCTGCAACAGGCATCTTTGTCGGCTTCATTTGCAGGAACCATGGCATGAGTGCCCCGATCCGAACGTAAGTACTTGACTCCCTTCACGGCGAGGAACCTTTTTCTAATGATGATATAGTCCAACTGGACCGAGTATTGCTCTCGCTCTGCTGCAGCAAGAGCTCGAAACCTAGATGAGCTCTGCCAACGAATTGACGGCGTCAAGCTGTGTGAACGTGCATCACAAGTGCGCGGTACCTACGTGCCATGCGCGATTGACTTGTCGCCAGCAAGCCTCGCAGCTATGAGAGGCGGTCAGAACTGTCATGCACAAATCAAATTCGAGGATGGTGTTGTATGGCTTGCGCGTTTCCGGATTCTGAGTGTAATAGCACCACCTCCAGAGCTGTGTGACTCCATTCTGGAGAGCGAAGCCTTGACGATGCAGTTTTTGGACCGTCACACACGTGTTCCTTCTCCTCGTGTTTTCGACTGGGCATGCGAGTCCGACCCGACGAATACGATAGGCGTTGGCTACATACTGATGGAGAAGCTGAATGGCACGCCTCTGGACTGGCAACGCGCAACCGTCTCGCAGAAGGAGAAGATTGTGCGCCAATATGCAGACATCATGCTCGAAATTGCAAGACACCCATTCGATAAGCTTGGATCGCTCATCGCTACGACAGAGTTTAGGACCCGCGACCAGCGTGACGCAACAAAAGGAGCAGCCATCGAGTCCCAGATACAGGTGGGTGTCTTGGATAATTCGACGGCTAAATCAGGTGATGGTGACATGTCACTGAAGCCCTCCCGCTCCTCGAAGGAAGCATTCCGTGCCTCTATAGAAGAAAACATTGGAATGGTCATGGCCGGTGAAATCGGGACAGCCGAGCAAGCGCTTGATATCCTTCTAGTTCATCGGTTCAGGCTTGAAGTTCTCGATAAACTCTCGGAGCAAACAACGATAGCTGAGAAAGGCGGTGAGAAATTCTTCTTGAAGCACCCGGATGAAAAGGGCGACCATATTATGGTGAATGACGACTTCGACATTGTCGGCATCATCGACTGGGAATCGTGCAATACCGTCTCGAGGGAACAAGCCTTCGCCTCGCCGCAGATGATGTGGCCGGTCAATCCTTTCCACGATGGCTCTAACGAACTGACAGAAGAGGAGCTCCTTTTGGCTCGTGTGTTCCGTGAGGGAGGCCGAGAGGACCTCGCTAGTTGCGTGCTGCACGGGCGCAAGGTCCAGAGACTGCTGTTCGCGCTTCACGCCGGGGTAGCAGAGTTAGATAAGAAGACATTTGTTAGTCTCTTCGTGGGCCTCAAGCGAGCTTTTGACGAGCAAGACGTCAAGACAGATGGACAAGGACGTCAAGGAGTGGAGGATGAATGGGAGGTTTGGAGGGCAAAAGCGCTTGAGGACTGGAAGCACGAAGCTTTGTTCAAGAATGCTATAGAAGCAAATGACCGACTAGCAGCTGCTCATCATGTAGGGGCTCCTATCGCAGGTTAGGTAGTCATACACTGTGACACACAGGGTGAGATGAGTTGGAGTTTCGGATGAATTTGCGGAATCAACCAAAAGAAAATCGCTACATCCATAGTCTACCAATAACCAATTTTTGGTACTGAACTAGATACTCACAGATAGGTGTCAAACTCTCAAATTTCTTGGTCGCCTTCTCCAAAGCGAGCTGTATTGCTAATTCCCCTCTTGCAGACCTGAGACTTGCAAGTTGCGCCCGGGTCTTAGCCACATCACCACACGATGTGACGATCTCTGATCTCATTATAAATTGATAACTCATTGATATTCTTTGTGTTGGTCTAAATGAGAGACTTGAACTTATTTTTCCAGACGTTGAACATGAAAAGCAGAGGCGTAAATTCACAATCACAAATTTGACAATCTGACATTCAATGATCCAAGTTCCAACCCTGAGCAATGGTACGGAAACGTCAAGATAAGCGGAAGGCTTAATATAAATACGTAGTCTAGAAAAACTCAAGAGCTGATAATGGATCTCTTTGTAGCCCCCTACGTCGAAGCTCTGTATGTTATTTTTTGGCACGTAACAGCTGCTGCTCATGATTGAGGAAGAGGCCCGTCTCGCGAGCCTAGTCTTGACGTTGCCCAAACCTGATAGTGAGTAGTATCCAACGAGAATAATCGAGATCCAGCCTCGGAATGAATACGCGGCTTTATCGGGAAGAATACTAGCAAGCACGGAAAAACAGACGAGACATTCGGATTGCGACCGCCGCGTATGTTTGTGAGAATGCGGCTCTGCGCAATAGACTCTCCCTGGTTTCAACTTTCAAGAACCAATAGAAGCAGTATCTTCACATACCAAGCAGTTGGCAGGTCCCGGACCTCGCTTGGAAGTTGGAAGTTGGGCCTAGCATGGAGATGAGTGCAAGCCTAAGAACAAATTAACAGTTTCGTTTGTGCGATAGTACTTCTGCGTCCATTTCGGGTCAATCGCCGAGGCAGTTGGCCAAATCTCTAAAGCGTATTTATCGCAGGGTATATAGGGGCATGTACAGCAGTAGCACAAAGTAGGTGGCCAGACGGCTGCGTCAATTCTTTTGTGCAACAGTATTTCTAAGCACTCTATAGAGTACCTTAGGGTTCCCATTCGTTGGTAGCCAAAGCGAGCCAAGATTGACGTGACGGAACACCTAATGCCTCATTCGCTTAATTCGGCAAAAATGACAGAATTGTTTGGTGATTAGTCGACGAATCTGCATACGTACCGGTTCTGGTAACTGTTGAACACTACCTAGGTATGTACCTAGGAGAGCTTCGAAGTACTTCCTCGACATAGGCTTAGGAAAGTACCGATGTGATCTCACCTCTCTTCTAAGTTCTACTCCATATTCCAGAATCCAAATACAATACGGTCTTAGACTTTCATCATGGCCTAACAATGGGCTGACAGATGTCGCAATTGGAAGATACGGAGTACATACCTACGTGGTGTTTCTGTGTTGTAGGGAGATGCAAAACTACCAGGTACATATCAGGAGCCCAACCCAAGTCAATCATTTCTTATTTGGAAAAGTGGGTCGGTCATACGGCCACACCACAACGCTCACCATTATAACACAACGAGCTCATCAATTTTGGCTTTCGAGCATCGTGTTCTATCATCATCATGTCTTTTTGACTTCTTCCATCGAATTGCGCAACAAAGTCGTCTTTCCACACAGCGTAGCGATGAATGCACACTTCGTAGGCGAGTCAATTCCAGATTCTCGCCCTTCAAAGTTCAACGACATTCAACTCAATTGAGAAGCTCCGAATCGGACGGCGGCATACATTCTGCAGCAGAGGCACCAACCTCGTTATGAATGTAGGGGCTTCCAGCAACCTATCTCCTAGGCAGGGCATTAATCAGAGTACTTTGCAAAGCTCATTGGCACCCAAGCCGAAGCCACAGCGGCTGTCAACGCGAGGTGCACACTGCAGGCGGCGGACAGCGGCTCAATTCGAGCATCAGACGCGCAAGAAGTTGAACAAGAACGCACTCAAAATTGGGAGAATCACGAACCCAGACCCCATGGCTTGTTTTGAGGAACATGAAAAGGGCATGCTGTTGTGGTTGCATTCCTAATTGACTTGGCCAAAGGAGGCTGGAACCAGGCATCACAAATCGCGGACCGCAGTCGCCTGCACACATATATTCTTCTTCGTAGCTGGCCACCTCTGAATGCACGAAAGTTACATTTGCATGCATCACTCGTTCTGTCTGATCTTTCTTCTCCTTGTTTGTCCAACATACACTTTCAAAATGCAGCACCGAAAATCACGCTCACTCTGAGTCCTCGGGGAGAGACACCGATACTTATTACTATGATACAGATTGTCCCCCTATGTCACTATGTGCTCTTCATCCGTCCCAGGCTGCTGGCTAGAAAATGGCGGCAGGGGAAGATCAGTAATACCTTCGAATGTATCGGGACCCCGGGAATATCATACGGGAGAGCAGGACCGGTATACTTCGGGAAGTAGATTAGGACATACGTCGGGAGGGTGATACTGGGATCGGTAACGTCGGCATGCCAAACGAATCACGATTTCGACAACGTCACCGCGACTCCCGTTCACGAGACCGTCCTTCGTCCAAATGTTCGCCGTTAGCATAACCCGGGACCCCGATACTAAGAAGCAGCTCGGCCTCAAGGTCGTTGAATCGCCTCTATGGCACTCTTGAACAAATCTTCGTGCTTCCAGTCCTCAAGCGCTTTTGTCTTCCAAGCCTTCCACTCGTCTTCTACTCCAGTTCCATCCGTTTTGATGTCATTCCCGTCAAAAGCTCGCTTGAGGCCCACGAAGAGACCAGCGAATGTCTTCTTATCCAACCATGCTACCCCGGCGTGAAGAGCGAACAGAAATCTCTGGACCTTGCGCCCATGCAGAACGCAGCTGGCGAGGTCCTCCCGGTTTCTCTCGCGAAACACACGAGCCAAAAGGAGCTCCTCTTCTGCCAGCTCGTTGGAGCCATCGTGGAAGGGACCGATTGGCCACATCATGCACGGCGAAGAAAAGGCTTGTTCCTTCGAGGCGGTCTTGCACCATTCCCAGTCAATTATACCTACAATATCAAAGTCATCATTCACAAGGATATGGTCACCCTTATCATCCGGGTGCTTCAAGAAGAATTTCTCAGAGCGTTTCTCAGTTGTCGCAGTTTGCTCCGACAATTTATGGAGAACGTCAAGCCTGTACCGATGGACGAGAAGGATATCAAGCTTTTTCTCTGCGCACCTGATCTCACGAGCGACTGTCATTCGAATGTTTTCTTCTACAATGGCACGGAATGCTTCCTCCGACGAGCGGAACGGCTCCTGTGGCATGTCACCGGCCATGGCACCCACTTGTATTTGCAACTCGACGGCTGCTCCTTGTGTTGCTTCGCCGCTACTAGATTCCGTTGTGCCGATGAGCCATCCGAGCTTATCGAATGGGTGTCTTGCTATTTCGAGCATGATGTCTGCATATTGGCGCACAATCTTCTCCTTCTGCGAGGCGGTTGCGCGTTCCCAGTCCAGAGGCGTTCCATTCAGCTTCTCCATCAGTATGTAGCCAACGCCTATCGTATTCGTCGGGTCGGACTCGCATGCCCAGTCGAAGACACGAGGAGAAGGAACACGCGTGTGACGGTCCAAAAACTGCATCGTCAAAGCTTGACTCTGCAGAATGGGGTCACGCGTCTTAAGCGGTGGTGTTTTTACATTCAGAATCCGAAAACGTGCGAGCCATACAACACCGTCCTCGAATACAATTTCTGCGTGACAGTTTACACCACCCATGGCAGCTGAAAGGGCTTCTGGCGACAAGTCGATCGTACATGGCACGTCGGCACCGCGCACTTGCGATGCACGTTTACATAGCTTGACACCGTCAATTCGCTGGCACATCTCCTCAATGCGTTCAGCTCGTGCTGCAATAAAGCGAGAGATGTACTCGCTCTCATTGGACTATATCATCGTTGATTCGTTAGACAGTGGACACACGTTCCTCGCCATGAAGGAATTCAAGTAAATACGTTTGGATCGGGGCAGTCATGCCATTGTTTCTGTAAATGAAGTCGGCAAAGATGTCTGTTGCAGAGATCGCAATCCCCAGCACGTTCAACAGCGGGAAGGCTGCAGCCGTCCCAACTGCAGGGCCACAGAGAAGGCATATTTAATATTTATCGATTGATGTACTGGATGGAGCGAGACGAAAGACGGTACGTAATGTTTTGTGACCAGAATGTTCGGGCGCCCAGAGACACCATATCTAATAATGTATAGCGATAAGAAGATCCAGTCCGAGCACACAGCCCAATAATATACCTACCTCATAGGTACATACCGGAGTAAACAAACAAACTCCAAAGTTCTCCGCCATCGGCGCTTACAAGTTATCTATCATGCCCACCTAGGTGCAGCAGTGGTTTCTGCAGCAGTAGAAGTGGAACGTTTGATACGGTCACTGCTCCTAACCCACACCCTCTCGCCGCTCGCGTACCTAGGTATGTACTTCGCTCTCGACCGAGTTAGGTATGTATGTAGAAGTTATCATTTGGCACAGGTGACAGAAGGAACTTTTCGAGTAAAATTTGTGTTTCTCTGTGTGTTGCTGTTCATGCACTACCTACGTACAAGTAACGTGGGTACCTGTGTACATAGATGCAAAATTACCTCCTAATCAGGAGCCCAACCGAGCACTCATTTCTTATTGGATGTCTTAGGATTGCAGCGGCGGACAGGGATATTCGGCAACGTTACAGTTGTACAGGCTACAGCATGTTGTGTTTCACCTCAGTCACATGAGACTCACTTATGACTCATCATTGAACTCCTACTGTTCAAATCAACGCATCGTCATCTGGATATCATCGAGATTCGAGGCAGCGTACCAACAGACTGCCAGTCAGAAGGTCCACCTCGGTTTCTGTGGTAAACCGTAAACGACCGACTACATATGTAGGTAGCTATCGAGTTGGGTAGAACAGGGTAATTACTAATGACATTCTCCCGACTTGTTACTTGCTTGTTAACTTCTCACTTCTGCCTCACTTCAAACTTGGTGCCAAGTGTGCACTGTGTGCTACCACGCGTGGCAAAATCCTGGGGCCTTTATCTTGTTCACATGGCTATATGAAGCTATGAAAATCTTCCCCAATCTGTGCTCAACAACTTTTCTCATACCTCACAGTCCACTTCCACTTCCTAATTTGTTTCGGACAAAGTCGATATTCAACAATCCAATGTCCATGACATCCCGACCCACCATGCGATGTGTGAAGGAGGATTGCGACATGTGGGCTGTTACTGGCTCAAAGTACTGTTCTGAACGTGAGCATTTCGTCCCTAATACCAACTCTACTGCATGTTTCAAAAAAAAAAAAAAAGAGTCAATCTAACCAAGGGTCCAAGTTACCATGCGCAGACATTGACAAGAATATACCTATCAGCCGCCAGTCTTGATAAGGGTCCAGCTCGTGGACGGTGGCGCCCCAAAGTCTTCCAAGTTCCGCTACAAAGTCAAAAGCCAAGAGTTCTAAAGCTATGAAGTCTACCGCTTCTTCACAGAAGAAATAGGAATAGGGTGGAGTGAAAATTTACATTATCGATTATGGGCAGCCATTTCCCCGTCATCCGGGATCTGATTGCCAACATCAGTGATCACTAGTGGTTTATTGCTGGAGGTTGGACTTAGGAACGTAGGAACGTTTGGCTGCCGCTCGGAAAACTTCAAAACATTGTATTGTATATTAGCTACGGTGGAGGTTGAGACAATGCTTATGATTACTGATTAGACACTGAATGATTTCCAAACCTGTGCATGAAAGGTTTCAGGGGCGCCCGGGCTTATGAAAAAAATTGGAATTCTACTCTTCAGAAGTTCAAGACCGCTGTAGCAAGAAGATACTCCAATGTAATATAATTATACATGAATCTTAGGCTATCATGTCTGAGGCCTCAGGCCTCCAATGTTATCCTCTCTGCTCCTGCTGAATACCCCAAGTGACTCGTCACTCAACGTGCTCATTTGCGCTGAGATAGTCGCGATGTCGCTGTTACTGTAAGCGACATTGGCTTGACGTTGCGATGCTAGATGCGCTGCGTGTACGACCCCGGTACTCGATATTCCTCCGCGTCGCTCATCCAAGATCTTCCACTCCTTGTCCATCTGTCTTGCAGTCATGCCCGTCTAAAGCTCGCCTGAGACCTATGAAGAGATTATTGAGTGTCTTACTATCCTCGTATGCCGTCCAAGGATCAAGCCCGAACAGCAATCTCTGGACCTTGCGCCCATGCAGCACGCAGCTAGCGAGGTCCTCCCGGCCTTTCTCGCGAAACACGCGAGCCAAAAGGAGCTCCTCTTCTGTCAGCTCGTTGGAGCCAGTGTAGAAGGCACTGATTGGCCACATCATGCTCGGTGAAGAGAAGGCTTGTTCCCTCGAGGCAGTTTGGCACCATTCCCAGTCGATCATGCCGACAATGTCGAAGTCGTTATTCACCAGAATGTGGTCACCCTTGTCATCAATATGCTTCAAGAAGAATTGCTCGCCGCCTTTCTCGGCTGTCGCAGTTTTGTCCGACATTTGATCGAGAACCTCAAGCCTGAACCGGTAGGCTCGAAGAAGATCAAGCATGTTCTCGGCTGATCCAATCTCACCGGCCACTGTCATTCGAATGTTTGCTTCTACAATGGCACGGAATGCTTCCTCTGACGAGCGGAACGGCCCCAGTGGCATGCCACCATCGCCCGATCTAAACGTCGAATAATCGGCCAAGGCACCCACCTGTATCCGTGACTCGACGACTGGTCCCTCTGTCGCTTCGCCGCTCCTCATTCCCGCCCTGACGATGAGCGATCCAAGCTTATCAAATGGGTGCCTTTCCAGCTCGAGCATGATGTCTGCCAATTGCCGCACAATCTTCTCTTTCTGCGCAGCGGTTGCCTTTTGCCAAATCAGAGACGTGCCACTCAGCTTCTCCATCAGTATGTAGCCAACGCCAATCGTGTTCGTCGAGTGGGACTCACATGCCCAGTCGAACACACGAGGAGAAGGAACACGCGTGTAACGGTCCAAAAACTGCATCGTCGTGGACTCGTGGCTTCGCTCAGCAGAATGTAGTCACGCACCTCAGGCGGTGGTGTTTTTGCATTCAGAATCCGAAAACGTGCAATCCATACAACCCCATCCTCGAATGTAATTTCTGCATGACAGTTTTGACCACCCATCATAGCTGAAAGGGCTTCCGGCGATAAGTCGACCGCACATGGCACGTTGGTACCGCGCACTTGTGATGCACGTTCACACAGCTTGGCGCCGTTAATTCGCTGGCACAGCTCGTCTAGACGTCGGTATTTTGCTGCAGCAAAGCGAGAAAAGTACTCGCTCTCATTGGACTATATCATCGTTAGACACAAGTTCCTCGCCACGAAGACAGATCATGTAAATAACCTCGGGACCGGGGCACTTATGCCATCGTTCCTGTAAATGAACCCGGCAAAGATGTCTGTTGCAGAGCTCGCAATCTCCAGCTTGTTGAACAGCTGGAAAGATGCAGCCGTCCCAACTACATGACCAAAGGCAAAACATATCGATCGGTAGACTTGCATGAAGCAAGAGGAAAGACGGAATAGTCACAGGAGGACTTGATTTGACAGGAATGTTCGTGCGACCAGATTCACTGAAGCCAACAGTGAACAGATAGGGGTGAAGATGTCGCCTTCCCCGATGTAAACAAAGAAGTCCCCTACTTAAAAGGCCAAGCCGCCCGATTTACCTACCTACCTTACCGGGTATTATACCTAACGGCCGGCGGCAGGAACGTTCAAGCATGTGTGACCAGGGCAGTTGATATTATAGTGTCTTCTTGCCACAACAGTCTTGAACTTCTGAAGAGTAGAGGTACTAAGTTCGATGAGTTTTTCGTTTGCTAAAGCCACGAGTACATGACGAATGTGACAAGGTCCAATGATTTTTCCACATCCATCTCCTGGGTGACTCAACTGCGATATGAGTCTCTACGTCATGGCTCATGAGTAGCTACTGCCCAGCTATTCGCCTCGATGGCACTCTTGAACAAAGCATCGTGCTTCCAGTCCTCAAGCGCTTTTGCCTTCCAAGTCTCCCACTCGTCTTCTACTCCTTGCCCATCGGTTTTGACGTCATGCCCGTCAAAAGCTCGCTTGAGACCCATGAAGAGACCAGCAAGTGTCTTTTTATCCGCGTCTACTACCAATGGGCCAAGTGCGTATATTAATCTCTGCACCTTGCGCCCATGCAGCACGCAGCTAGCGAGGTCCTCTCGGCCTCTCTCGCGAAGCAAACAAGCCAGAAGGAGCTCCTCTTCTGCCAGCTCGTTGGAACCATCATAGAATGCATTGATTGGCCACATCATTTGCGGCGAAGAAAAGGCTTGTTCCCTCGGGGCAGTTTGGCACCATTCCCAGTCAATTATGCCGACAATGTCGAAGTTGTCATTCACCAGAATGTGGTCACCCTTGTCATCAACGTGCTTCAAGAAGAATTGCTCGCCGCCTTTCTCAGGTGTCGCAGTTTTGTCCGACATTTGATCGAGAATGCCAAGCATGAATCGATAGGCTAGAAGGATATCAAGCGTGTTCTCGGCTGACCCGATTTCACCGGTCACGACCATTCGAATGTTTGCTTCTACAATGTAACGAAATGTTTCCTCCGAGGAGCGGAACGGTCCTAGTGGCATACCACCATCGCCCGATCTAAACGTCGTAAAATCGGCCAAGGCACCCACTTGTATCTGCGACTCGACGGCTGCTCCCTGTGTCGCGCCGCCGCCTCTAATTTTCGTCGTGCCGATGAGCGAACCGAACTGATCAAAAGGGTGCCTTTCGATTTCGAGCATGATGTCTGCCAATTGCCGCACAATTTTCTCCTTCTGCGTAGTGGTTGCTTTTTGCCAGACCAGAGACGTGCCGTTCAACTTCTCCATCAGTATGTAACCAACGCCCATCGTATTTGTCGGGTCGGACTCGCATGCCCAGTCGAACACACGGGGAGAAGGAACACGCGTGTGACGTTCCAAGAACTGCATCGTCGTTGCTTCGCTCTGCAGAACGTAGTCACGCACCTCAGGTGGTGGTGCTACTGCACTCACAACCCGGAAACGCGCAAGCCATACAACACCATCCTCGAATGTAATTTCTGCATGGCAGTTCTGACCACCCATGATAGCTGAAAGGGTTTTTGGCGACAAGTCGATCGTACATGGCACGTCGGCGCCGCGCACTTGCGATGCACGCGCACACAGCTTGACGCCGTCGATTCGCTGGCACATCTCGTCTAGGCGTCGAGCTTCTGCTGCAGCAGAGCGAGAGCAATACTCGGTCCAGTTGGACTATATTATCATTAGATACAATTTCCTCAGACCTCGATGTGAATGGATTGAAATGAATACCTTCGGATTCGGGCACTCATGCCATGGTTCCTGTAAATGAAGCCGGCAAAGGTGTCTATTGCAGAGCACGCAATCTCCAGCCTGCTGAACAGCGGGAAGGCTGCAGCCGTCCCAACTACAGGACCACAGGGAAGGCATAAGGATTATTTTGGATGGAGTAAGGAGAATGTCCGGCGAGAGTGTAGTGTTGAACCGGGATTTCTGCAACGACCGTCGACAAGGTGAGAAGTGAAGGGACAGTGTTCAAGAAATCAACAAGTCACAACACCGAGGAGTGCCTATGTATGTTATCCCACCCTTTCAAGATCATGCAACGCATCTTGAGACTTGCGGCCTGACCTACTCTGAAAGTACCTGGTACCGGTACCGTGGAAGGAAATGATCTTAGTTTGCAGTTGGTACACCACTTGCGTGAAAACTTGAAAAGCCTAAAAAGGTACCTATGAGGTCGAAAATTCGGCCGGTAACGTCCGTATCTGCGGTTGGTGGGTCAACGGAGTGGTCAATCGTCACTGGTCAGCCTCGCGTTCTCACCGCTCACCTCACTATTTACAGCTAGTGATTTTCTAAAAAATACACAAAGCGTATGATTTGCGGCAGCGGCGATAGGTACCTAATGGAAGCACTCTTGAGGGTCACTGCACACACCAGTCTACCTATGTCTTTTCTTTTCAATCATCGTCCCGCAAGGACGGGAAACTTTAACGTCCCCCCCAAGAACAATTCCACGTCAACCCTAAATTACTTAAATCGGTATAGGTCACTTTAGATACCCTGCTAGCGTGTGTACATATGCTGTACATAGCGGAGTACTTAGCTTACCATGAATATCAAGTAGTACGTAGTACCTAGATACTCTACCTGGTAGGTACAAAGTCACGGATGACCCCACAACGCGCGTCGATTCGACAGCACAAATCTTCTGCTTTATTTGGATGTCAGCATCGCGACCTCGACTTCGAAGATACAGACTAGGTACCCTTCCGTCGCTTTCTCAAATTGAAGCAAATGAAGTCTTCGTCATCTTCATTATCGCTAGCCTTTGCGCACCAGTGAGGCGCCGGTCCGCGCCGTAATTCGCGTGATCCAGCTTATTCGAGCGTCTTGATAGCAACAATAGGGCCGTAACGGCATCGTCAACATCGCCCTCGCGAATCAGAACGGCAGTGGTACCGTAAGACAGACTGTTTCTGTTCCAAGTTCACGCCGACAGCTATTGCGACGCCAACGACAGCAATCACAGCGCCGTCGCGGCCATACTCAGCTCACCAACGGCGTCTACACGCCTCGCAGACGCCCATACCTGTTGCCTCGTTGCAACAATGCCGAATCATCTACAACAGCAGTAGTAAGCTTATGGCACAGTATCTACTCTGCTGAATTGCAAGGTCTCGCAGCCAATTCTCGCGATTATCAACGTCAACAGCGCCAGTTGCCAGCTTTTCCATCACCTCAAGCCTCTCAAGGCTCAATCGCTCCAGCAAGTGCCGTTGCAGAGTCTGCAAAGCCGTCACCAGCCCCAGCCTCGTCCTTCAAGCAGTTATGGGTAACGTTCAGCTTTCAACGGTTAGGTGGTTGTCACCCCAGCTACGTACTAAAAAGCGATGCGGGCTGCCCGGTCCAGCTCGTACGTAGCTATCACGAGCTTCAATCTCAGACGCCGAGTACGCCTGTTGGAGTCGACGACAACTTCAGACGTCGCGGCCTCTATAAATAGACACTCTCTCGGTTGCATCGTTTTTGAAAACGCGTCGTCCATGGCCTCCAGCGCGGCAATCCGGCTGGACCGTCGGTACCTAGTATGCTGTACGATATATGTAGTAGCAATCAGTTAGGATCAGATGACACGGCCAATATTGCTCATTTTGGGTGGGATTTGAATAGCCAAACCGAACCCAAGACAGCTTCTTTTCAGCGCCCCCATGATCCATGAAATACACTGCTTTCGCCGTCGTGTGCTGAGCGCCCGTGCTGGACGGGCTCAAGTTTAGAATTAGATGGCGAACAGGTACATAAAGCGAGATGCCTTCATTGGTTGTGCTTGTATACGCTAGCAGGGTTTCCCCGCAAGGACGAGGTAAAAAATGAGGCGACCAATTATCAGCTGTCTAGCAGGGCTCGACTGATTAACTCTTCGCTTATCTCGGCTTTCGGCCACTTTCCTATTGTCCGACTTGCCGCTATGTACGTACGCGCAAAACCACAGCAAAGCTTTTTAAAAACCAACGCAAAAAACTTCGGTTAGGGTTAGTGGTTAGTGGTTAGGATTAGGTGCTAAGGTTAGGATTACATAGGTGTTAGCTGATGGAATTTTTGTTGTGGTTTCGCGAACTCTGCCGCTACAGTGCATTAGGTTACAGGTACCTTGTGCACATCCATCCGTTCGCAGCAGGAGCCTTCACAAGACCACTGTCCACAACATCGTCGCTCGGAGCATGCTGCACAAATGAGACGCGTTTCACATAATACAGTGAAAGTGTGACTTCATTCATCTTGACGGCTCATGGTAGATACTAGATGCTTGACGCTCTTGAACCAGTAGTCCAATAATGATGGCGAGTCGCGACACTGGTCAGGCCACTGAGGGCTCCGGGACCTACCATCAGATTGGCATAAAGGTAAAGATTTACTTTACGCCTCTACTTTCAGCTTATTAGATAGAAGTTGAAGTTTATCATTTCGACCGACACGAAAAGGATCAATTTATCATGAACATGATCAGAGATCGAGTGTGATGTGGCTAGAACCCGGGCAAATGGTAGGTACCTAAGTTGGCTATCTAGTCCGCGGACCGCTTTGGACAACGGCGCCACAACGCGACGAAGAGATTCGAGGGGTTCCACACCTCTAGTACCGGGAAAAGGGAAAAGAAAATTGCGACAGCGATTTTGAAAGCTACGAGATGTAGTGCATTCCTTTTCGTCGAGTCAGCGAGTAAATTAAAATTACTACATTTAAGACTCCTGAAACTCCAACTCAACCCTGTGTGTGACTACCTAGGTCCTAACCTGCTATGTATAATGTGATGAGCGCCTACATGATGAGTAGCTGCTAGTCGATCATTTGCAAATTGCCTCTATAGCACTCTGAACTTTGAAGTTCTGAACCAAAGCTTCGTGCTTCCAGTCCTGGGACCTGAAGCGCTTTCGCCTTCCAAGTCTCCCACTCGTCTCCTACTCCTCTGCCATCTGTTTTGATCAATGATGTCACGCTCGCGGCTCCTCAAAAGCTCGCTTGAGTCCAACGAAGAGACTAGCGAGTGTCTTACAGTCTTACTATCCCCGTTTGCCAATCATGTCATCCTCACATTGAAACACCCCAATATACCATGGCACGTGCGGTCCGCGGAAACAGGCTACAGCCGGGCAACTTCTGTTGCAAAAACTTGCTTGGCGAATAGCCAAGCTCCTGTTAGCTTGTTCTTCGCACTTGTGTACGTACATAGACATCGACAGACAACAATTGATCCAGGAGAAGATATGGCCGTTTTGTGACATTGTGTTTATGTTGTGTGACTCGTCACGCACTTTAATTACTTAGTCCTGTTATTATGCATGCATTGTGCTTTGGAGTGACATTACGCTCTTGACACTTCGTCTCTTGATACAGATAGACTCACTTTCAGCACTAATACATACAGCCAATTTGGGCGTGCGAATATCAAGCACTGAGCAGTGGGATCTTTAAGAATTTAAATTTATGTGTCTATAGGCAACGATCCGACGCAGCCTCAGCCTCAGCCTCACACAGGAGGGGCCCCTCGGCCTTGTCCTTGTATAGATATCATGAATGTACTGTTCCCATCTAACGTTCCAGCATGCGTACACCAGTGATGGTGCCAGGTGGCAATCATATGACGGACAAAAGGTTCTCCCATCACCGATCGTTAATCTCACGTCCACCCTCGGTCCCTCATGATGTTATTGATCTTCTCCCATCCAGGATCCTATTTATTCTTCTGGTCCTGGGCAAGCGCGGTAGACTTTATATTATCAATAGCTTGACGCAATTCCTTTTTCTGCTGTGATTTTGACTGGTCTGCAGACTCTGCACATGGTAACATGGTTATTGGAACGGATTTTGTGAAGCGTGCAGTCGAGCTGGTATTAGGAACGAAATGCTTACTATGTTCGACACAGAACACTGACTCGCTGGTAGACCAACCCCTACAATCGTCTTTAATACATCGCATGGCGGACATGATGAAAGATTGAGACCGGAGACTTGTTTCAATAAAAGATGAAGAGTTGTTCAATTTCAATGTGGTTGGAATATGAGACTCGAGAGGACTTGTTGAACTCAGATTGGGCCCTTGGGGCAGGCAGATCTTCCTGCCTTTATAGTCATTCGAACCAGAGACCGGCCCGATGATACCATCGATGTCGACCAAGTTTGTTTTCGATTTTTCTATCTTGTGCTGCACTGGTGCCATTCGCTATGCAAAGTTGATGTATGCATAATGCAAGAGCAGAAGCTATGGAGTATTGGAAAGCTACATCAGCCTACATGCACCTTCGTCGTTTGACTGCTGAGTTCTGACAATGTGGCGCCGGCCGCCGGGTGGTAGATGTATGATGTATCATGCCGCGCAGTGCCTTCACCGCCATGATATGCATCCTTCGGATCGCTCGTTTTACCTTGTGCTTTGGTCAAGTCAAGGCCAATGAGCATACTCTCGAATCCAATTGTTGTTGCGGGTTTTGGGATGGTGACATTGTTGTTGTTTTTTTTGTTTTTGTTTTTTTGGTCGTGGTTGTTGTTGTTGTGGACCGTGGTTGTTGTTGTGGTTGTTGTGGACCTTCTGACTGCGTCACTGCATGGCGATGCATCATGCGTTATACCTAGGTAACTTATCAGATATTTGGTCGGATGCCGCATGCGCAATGCGCATTGGGTACGATTCCAAGACAACTGCTGTCTTGGAATTACATAGCACATTTATCCCCTTAGCGGTCTTAACCCTCACTTCAGGTCACTGACAGGGGGTTGCAGCCAATCACGCTGCAGCTTGATGAGGGGTACATAGGTCCTACTGCAAAATTGGCGCAAAGCTAGAAGTACCGGCAATTTTCAAATGACAAAAAGCTACATCGGCGGGGAACAAACTTTTTCCACTATCCATGTCATTCGAAGTCACGACCATCGAGCAGGGGGGGTGTGGAGCGCGTGAGCGCGTGACAGACGACTTGACTGACCCTGTCACCTGTGACACTTGCCCGTTCCACACCTGACGAATCTTTAATCTCATTCGGCAGCTTTGAATAGGTGGACGCGGGGCGCTGTCCCTCATGTAACCGGCACAGTATCTTACATATCTTGACTTGTTCTCCTGGCTTTGGCTTGGCAGTTACAGAGGAGGGCACAGGCGACAGCTCGTCTAGAGTACCGGGGGCAGCGAACTCCCCCAATCGCGATTCGAAATCGCGACCTCAGGGATTCAGGGTGTCTTGGAATCGTACCCTTTTGTGGGGTGTGAAGCTCAGTTGGATAGCACATAATACATTGACTGGCCGTTACACCCAACACCTAAACAAGTCCGAAAAAGAAAAACTGAGCGTTTGGAAGACAAAGGTCAAACGGGTGTCCAGACAGACGAAGAACAAGATCTCAGCTGACTATGACAAGACAAGACTCAAGAGAAGAACGATTGAATCTGACACGATCTATCGGACTGAGATGAGATGATAGACCAAGACTGGATTCAATATTCTCACAAGAGGAACTAATAAGTTCTAAAGCAAAACAAAATCCCATCTTCTGTTGCACAACATCACTTTGCCTCCCCCTTTTCCTTTCCTCAGTGGGCTCTCCTCAAACTTCGGATGTTTCGCCGCTCGGGCGATCTCCAGATGCCTTGGTACTACATACATAACAGAATGAAAAGGAAACCAAAGAACAGCAAAAAATGCATGCCAATCCAGTCTGATGCATCATGCAACAGCTTGCAGAAAACATTCGCTAGTCACCAATAGCGTCTCAACAAGTGCATACCCAACAACATAATCTCACAAATGAAGTGTCAGGTTACAGGTACGCATGTACCTACATACATACCTACATACTACCTAGGTAACTACCTATAGGTAGGTACCTACCTACCTACCTCCTACTTCGTACATAACAGAAGTGCGGGGTAATGGGCTGATTGACTGGAAGCGGAGCAAGGACCGACCGGCGACAGTTCTAACTTCTTGGCAGAAGCGCTTTTCACAAAACTGATGAAGATTTTGACCAAATCGTGCCCCGTATCATTGGTTTGAAAGGCCCATGATACAGACGGGGAGTCACACTTTACGACGGCGACACCCGCAGGTCCCCGAAGTCTCTACGGGCAAAAAGAACAACTTCTGTATTCAATCCGACTCAACTACATAACCCCTGTTCTTTTCAACGGAAGAGAGAACGCGTCTCGTGATAGGTATGTAGAGAAACAGAAAAATCGTCACATAACCCTACATAAATATGTGAAGAGGAAGGAAAAGAAGACGAGTGGTGGTTGCCGAGCAACTCTCCCTGCACGGAACGCACATGTGAGTTCGGTAACTTAGGTACCTTTGTGAGGTACATATGAGGGTACTCCGTACTCTGTCTCAGACGCGACCATACCCACCTCCTAGGTACCTATGAGGCTATGATGGTACTGCGCGACAAATCAGGTGTTGCCCGAACGTCGTTCTAGTCGCATAAATTCCGTGCTGGTCTGTTCTGTGGCTACTCCGTCTTTCCTCTTGCTCCATCCAAATTAATCAATCAATATGTGTTCCATGTGGTCATGTAGTTGGGACAGCTGCAGTCTTCCGGCTGCTCAACAAGTTGGAGATTGCGTGCTCTGCAACCGGCATCTTTGCCGCGTTCATTTGCAGGAACGATGGCATGAGTGCCCCGATCCAAAAGTAATTACTTCACTCCCTTCACGGCGAGGAACTTTTCTCTAATGACGATATAGTCCAACTGGCGCGAGTATTGCTCTCGTGCTGCAGCAGAACAAGATCGACGCCTAGAGGAGATGTGCCAGCGAATTGACGGTGTCAAGCTGTGTGCACGTGCATCGCAAGTGCGCGGCGCCGACGTGCCATGTACGATCGACTTGTCGCCAGATAGCCTTGCAAATATGATGGGTGGTCTTAACTGCCATGCGGACATTAAATTCGAGGACGGTGTCGTATGGCTCGCACGTCTCCGGATTCTGAGTGTAAGAGCACCACCGCCTGAGGTGCGTGACTACTTCCTGCGGAGCGAAGCCACGACATTGCAGTTCTTGGACCGTCACACGCGTGTACCTTCTCCTCGTGTGTTCGACTGGGCATGCGAGTCCGACCCGACGAATACGATAGGCGTTGGCTATATACTGATGGAGAAGCTGAATGGCACGCCTCTACACTGGCAAAGGGCAACCGCCTCACAGAAGGAAAAGATTGTGCGCCAATATGCAGACATCATGCTCGAAATCGAAAGACACCCATTCGATCAGCTCGGATCGCTCATCGGCACGACGGAGTTAAATAGCGGCGAAGCAACACAAGGGGCAGCTGTAGAGTCCCAGATACAAGTGGGTGCCTTGACCGAGCGTTCGACGTTTAGATCGGGCGACGACGGCATGCCACTGGGGCCGTTCCGCTACTCGGAAGAAGCATTCCGTGCCGTTGTAGAAGCGAACATTCGAATGGTCGTGACCGGTGAGATCGGAGAAGCCGAGCATGCGCTTGATATCCTTCTAGCCCATCGTTTCAGGCTTGACGTGCTCGATAAAGTCTCTAAGCAAACTGCGACAGCTGAGAAAGGCTCTGAGCAATTCTTCTTGAAGCACGCGGATGACAAGGGTGACCACATTCTGGTGAATGCCGACTTTGACATTGTTGGCATAATCGACTGGGAATGGTGCAGTACTGCTTCGAGAGAATACGCCTTCTCCTCGCCGCAAATGATGTGGCCTGTCGGTGCCTTCTACGATGGCTCTAACGAGCTGTCAGAAGAGGAGCTCCTTTTAGCCCGCGTGTTTCGCGAGAGAGGCCGGGAGGACCTCGCTAGCTGTGTTCTGCATGGGCGCAAGGTCCAGAGATTTCTGTTCGCGCTTCACTCCGGGGTAGCACGGTTGGATAAGAAAACACTCGCTAGTCTCTTCGTGGGCCTCAAGCGAGCTTTTGACGGGCAAGACGTCAAGACAGATGAACAAGGAGTGGAAGATGAATGGGAGGTTTGGAGGGCGAAAGCGCTTGAGGACTGGAAGCACGAAGCTTTATTCAAGAGTGCCATAGAGGCGAATGGCCGGCCGGCAGCTGCTCATGACGTAGAGGCACATATCGCAGTTGAGTCACCCACTTGGTGGACATGGCTCCGTGCCGCTTTTACGCCTCAGATGGGCATGTCATATTGTCCGGCTTGGTTTCAAAGTCGATAGTGACGCAATCGAATATAATTGTCAAGTTTCGCTTTGCGTCTCTTCTACATTATTTTAGCTTTAATAAAAAATCGCTTGGCGAACTGAACGGACATCTTGGTATCAGGGGCTGGTTGTTTGGCGGATCTTCAATTTTGATGTGTGAACTGGAATTTTGCAGCACGCCATCCAATCACCCGCCGTTCAAGAATCCTACTGAGTGACAGACTGCAGTGCAGTGAGGCAAATGAGCGACTCGCATCTGTTCATAAAACACGAGCTCGAACGCAAATTAGTCAACTTCGATTCGATTTAGAGTCAAAACCGCTGTAGCAAGAACACAGTTTTGAGTATTTTGACTTGCTACTCCCGAATAGGGATGAAACCCTTGCACTCGACTCCTAGGTCACTTTCTCCAAAGGCTGGATTGTCGATTGCTCTGGCCCCCTGACGTCCGATTTCCATGTCGGTACGGTGAAAGTTCCGTCATTTCGGGTGCATACGGAGTAGTTATGCGCCGATTTCGGAGGGCTTTGGAGTTTGTTTGTTTACTGCGTATGTACCTTGTATGTGCATACGTAGGTTTTGCATATTGGGCTGTGTGCTCGGACCGCAGATCTTCATAAGTTATTGCTATGGACCCATGGTGTCTCAGGACGCCCGAACATTCTGGACGCATAAATTCAGTGCCGTCTTTCCTCTTGCTCTATCCAAATAAATTAATCGATCAAATACTGCATCGTCGCCGCTTCGCTCTGTAGAACGTATTTACGTGCCTCGGGCGGTTTTCTTGAATCAAGAAGTCGAAAACGTGCAATCCATACGACACCATCCTCGAATTCATTTTCTGCATGGCAGTTCCGACCACCCATGATAGCTGAAAGAGTTTCTGGCGACAAATCGATCGTACATGGCACGTCGGTATGAGTCGAGATTTTGCAGCAGCAGATTGAGATCTAAACTCGGTCCAATTGGACTATAGCAACCCATAAGAGACAAATTCCTCGTATGAAGGGGTTGAAGTGAATACCTTCAGATCGGGGCACTCATGCCATGGTTTTTGTAAATGAACGCGGCAAAGATGTCTGTTGCACATCACGCAATCTCCAGCTTGTTGAACAGCGGGAAGGCTGCAGCCGTCCCAACCACAGGGCCAAAGGGAAGGCATAACTTGTCAGGATTATTGTGGATAGAGTAAAAGGAGAATGTCTCGCGAGAGTGTAGTGTTGAAAGGGAATTTCTGCAACCACAAGGTGAGAAGTGAAGGGACAGTTTTCCAGAAATCAACAAGTCACAACACTGCTGAGTGAGGAGTACCTAGCTATAGGCTATCCCACCTTTTCAAGATACACGCAACGCATCTTGTGGTCTGAACTGCTCTGGAAGTACCTGATACCATGGTATCGTGAAAGGACATGATCTTAGTTGGCAGTTGGTAGTTGTGTCACGACTCACGACTCACTTGCGTGCACTGGCGCGTGAAAAGGTACCTAAATAGGAGGACGAGATTTCGGCCTGCATTGTCCGTGTGCGGTTGGTGAGGCTGGACTCTGGAGTCTACTCTGTACGTACTGCGAATTGTGTGGGTTGATACAAAGTGCGTGACTTGCAGATCTTAGACTACTCACTACAGGCGTACGTACTAATGTTACTGTACCAGTGACTCCGTGGTACAATTTGAATCATTCAACAAGACCTTGGGCGCTTATGCCGGTCCGCATGCACAGGTTTCAAAACGTCCCGATTGACTACCTGTACATTCTCACCCTTGATGTTTTACTCTGTCCCATCCAACTGCAGGCGACATAGCCAACGAGTGCGAGAGACTCCACCGCGTGAATTATTCACCGCCATGATGTCTGAGCTGCGCATCGGTTAGGTAGGCCAAGCTCAAAAGGAAGCATGCAAGACAGCCGATATGAGCGAAATACTTCGCGCACCTAATTGTGACATTTGTGAGCCCATTTTTCGGCCATGATGAAAGTCGGAGACCGTAATGATTATGTATTTGAATTCTGGAATACGGAGTAGAACTTAGAAGAGAGGTCAGATCACATCGGTACTTTCCTAAGCCTATGTCGAGGAAGTACTTCGAAGCTCTCCTAGGTAGTGTCAACAGTTACCAGTACCGGTACGTATGCAGGTTCCTCGACTAATCACCAACAACTTCTGCCATTTTCGCCGAATTAAACGAATGAGACCTTTGGTGTTCCGTCACATCAATCTTGGCTCGCTTTGGCTACCAACACATTAGGTACCTAAGGTACACTGTAGAGTGCGCAAGAAATACTGTTGCACAAAAGAGTGGGCGCAGCCGTTTGACCTGTACATGCCCCTATACCCTGCGATAAAGAAGAAATGATTGCTTGGTTGGGCTCCTGATTTAGGTAGTTTTGCATCTACCTACATATGTACCTACAACAACAGAAACACCACGTAGGTAGTGCATGAACAGCAACACACAGAGACACACAAATTCTACTCAAAAGTTCCCTCTGTGCCTAACTTATGATAACTTCTATATATGTATATGTACCTGACTCGGTCGAGAGCGAAGTACATACGCGAGATGGTGTGAGACAGTGAGTTAGGGTGACCGTATCAAATGTTCCACTTCTACTGCTGCAGAAATCACTGCTGCACCAGGTAGGTGGACATGACAGGTGAGCGCCGATGGCGGAGAACTTTGGAGTTTGTTTGTTTACTCGGTATGTACCTATGATGTATATTATTGGGCTGTGTGGTCAGACCGGATCTTCTTATTGCTATACATATGGTGGCCCTGGGCGCTCGAACATTCTGGTGACAAAACATTACGTGCCGTCTTTCGTCTCGCTCCATCCAATACATCAATCGATAAATATTAAATATGCCTTCTCTGTGGCCCTGTAGTTGGGATGGCTGCAGCCTTCCCGCTGTTGAACGTGTTGGGGATTGCGATCTCTGCAACAGACATCTTTGCCAACTTCATTTACAGGAACCATGGCATGACTGCCCCGATCTAAACGTATTTACTTGACTCCCTTCGTGACGATGAAGTTGTGTCTAACGATGATATAGTCCAATGAGAGCGAGTACTTCTCTCGCGCTGTTGCAGCACAAGCTGAACGCATGGAGGAGATGTGCCAGCGAATTGACGGCGACAAGCTGTGTGCGCGTGCATCGCAAGTGCGCGGTACCGACGTGCCATGTACGATCGATTTGTCGCCAGAAGCCCTTTCAGCTATGATGGGGGGTGTGAACTGTCACGCAGAAATTGTATTCGAGGATGGTGTTGTATGGATCGCACGTTTTCGGATTCTGAATGTAAAAGCACCACCGCTTAAGACGCGTGACTACTACCTACAGAGCGAAGCCACGACGATGCAGTTTTTGGACCGTCACACGCGTGTTCCTTCTCCTCGTGTTTTCGACTGGGCATGCGAGTCCGACCCGACGAATACGATAGGCGTTGGCTATATACTGATGGAGAAGCTGAATGGCACGCCTCTGCGCTGGCAACGCGCAACCGCCTCGCAGAAAGAGAAGATTGTGCGCCAATATGCGGACATCATGCTCGAAATCGCAAGACACCCATTCGATAAGCTCGGATGGCTCATCGGCACGACGGAATCTAGTAGCGGCGAAGCAACACAAGGAGCAGCCGTCGAGTCGCAAATACAAGTGGGTGCCATGGCCGGTGGCATGTCACAGGGGTCGTTCCGCTCGTCGGAGGAAGCATTCCGTGCAATTGTAGAAGCAAACATTCGAATGACAGTGGCCGGTGAGATCGGATCAGCCGAGAACACGCTTGATATCCTTCTAGTCCATCGCTTCAGGCTTGACGTTCTTCATAAATTGTCGGAGCAAACTGCGACAGCTGAGAAAGGCTCTGAGCAATTTTTCTTGAAGCATCCGGATGACAAGGGTGACCATATCCTTGTGAATGATGACTTTGACATTGTTGGCATAATTGATTGGGAATGGTGCCAAACCGCCTCGAAAGAAGAGGCCTTTTCTTCGCCGTGCATGATGTGGCCAGTCGGTCCCTTTCACGATGGCTCCAACGAGCTGACAGAAGAGGAGCTCCTTTTGGCTCGTTTGTTTCGCGAGAGAAACCGGGAGGACCTCGCTAGCTGCGTGCTGCATGGGCGAAAGGTCCAGAGATTTCTGTTCGCGCTTGGCCCCGGGGTAGCATGGTTGGATAAGAAGACATTCGCTGGTCTCTTCGTGGGCCTCAAGCGAGCTTTTGACGGGAATGACATCAAAACAGATGGAACAGGAGTAGAAGACGAGTGGAAGTCTTGGAAGACAAAAGCGCTTGAGAACTGGAAGCACGAAGATTTGTTCAAGAGTGCCATAGAGGTGAATGGCCGGCCAGCAGCTACTCATGAGCCATGACGTAGGTAGAGACACATATCGCAGTTAAGCCACCCACGTGGTGGACATGGCTTCGTGCCGGCGGTGCCGCTTTGCGCCTCAGACGGGCCTTTGATAGGTATTGCCTGGCTTGATTTGAAAGTCGATTGTGATGGAATCGGATATAAGTGTCATGTTCCGCTTTGCGTCTCTTCTACATTTATTCAGCTTTGATAATAAATCGCTTGGCCAACTGAACGGACGTCTTAGTATCAGGGTTTGGTTATTGTTGGCCGTATCTTCAATTTTGTGTGTGAAATGAGATTTTGCAGCGCACCATCTAATTGGCCGTGAAGATTGTTCCGGCATCAATCGAAACACATCTCAACCTCGCATCGTGAAGGTCAGACCTTTTAAGTTTTGCCGCGTTATCGGTAGCGGTGACTCAAGGTAAGTTGTCGGTTGCAGTCGCCGCAAAATAAGTTCGGAGTCACGTTTGTACCTCCTTCGTAGTTAGGTACCTACTGTACCTGTAACCCTGTATTGTTCTGCCCGATGCGGTTGTTGAATCCTCCCTTTTGCGCTCAAAAAGCCCGACTTGAATTCTTCCAAGACGCCGCCATCACTCGTTGTGCGTGCCTCTACTTGGCCTCCTTTCCGACTCCGCATCATCCCAAGCAGCTCGTGCACCTCGGCGGAAGTGACACTACTAATTCGAATCATGTCGTCCGAAAAAATTGGCGCTCCAAAGGCGGCGGAGGGTGCTCCTCCCCAGCAGGTCCTGTTCGTCTGTTCGTTTACAATTATATCGGGCTGTGAAATGGCGACATCTCCATCCAGATCTCATTGTCTTTATTAGGTAGGTAGTGTCTCTGGGTGCCCGAACGTTCTGGTCGCATAACTTTTGTGTCAATCCTCTTGTGGCTGAAGCCTACTCCGCCGACTCACATCTGTTCTGAGTTCAAAGAACAAAGCATACAGCGTCCAAGTCGACAGCGTCCAAGTCGACAGCGTCCAAGTCGACAGCGTCCAAGTCGACCGCGTCCAAGTCGGGGGTTGAGAATGGTGTCGCGTTCGTCAAGAGTCGACAGCTCACCCTAGAGATCTAGATAACAGCGGCAAAACGGTGCCAACCTATTGTTCCATCCGTTGCGATAGAGGAGCCTCTCGGCCATCCGAAAGCCGAGGCCTTCGAGAGTCCTCAAGCCAAAAGGTGGATTGCGAGGTCAAAGTGAACGCCTCAGCAACTAAGAAGAGGAACTGGAAGTGGACATACACGACTTCCGGCACGCATAACAGGTATCCTCCGAGCCTCCTCGTACCACATCGAACAAAAAGGTCACAGTTCCGACCCGCCTTCAACCTATTGATCAGTCTACACAGGCTTCAACGTCGTAGCCGACCCTCCCCAGCAGCCGTCCCTTCAAGCCAAGCATACGCCGTCGAAAGTCACAGTTCGAGATAGCGGAGGCAGAGCCATTACGGGCCTCGAGGCTCGAAGAGAGTCGAGACAAAAGACCCAAGACCACGCGAGGCCGCGGACGAGGCAGAGGCAGAGGTGGGGCATCGCGATTATCTTTATCTATCAACGCCTCGAAAACCACGGAAACGTCATCGCAGGCCCTGACCATGATCAGCGAGACCGGGCAAGTTGAGGAGGCCGTCCCGGCTAGGTACGCAATTGACTTAGTAGCCTCTAGGCGCCGACGTGTTCTGCTGGGCCACGAATGACGTACGTAATTTGGGTATATACAATGATAGAAGAATTTAGAACACCGAAAATGAATTAATTGAATTGAGCGAGTCGAGAAGCTAAAGTGAATGGCTGAGACCTCGGCGGCGTGGTGATGTTGAGACATGCGTACAGTTTGGTCATTTACTTCCCACTGTAATTTGGCGGGGTACCTAGGTACCTTTACAAAGGAGACCAAGAATTATGGAGAATGCTGTCCGGTTAGCAATTTTATGCTGTCCGAATAGGAATGCTCTCCTGATTATTTAGTTTTGCGTCTACAACACAGAAACACCACGTTGGTAGTGCATGAACAGCAACACACAGAGACACACAAACTTTACTCGAAAAGTTCCTTCTGTGCCTAATGATATGTAACTTCTACATTAGGTATACCTAACTCGGTCCGGAGAGAAGTAGGTACCTACTCGAGAGGGTGTGGGTTAGGGGCAGTGACCGTATCAAATGTTCCACTTCTATTGCTGTCACGCTGACCCGGTGATTTGGACACGCGTGGTAGCACACAATTGCACCAAATGAGGCAGAAGTGAGAGTCAGAAAAAGAGCGCATAGGGTCACCCTCCATGAGTCAAAGGTGAGATCTCCGAAGCGAGATTATGATGATAATTTCAGGTGTTGGCCAACTGATGTGTGGTCGGTCGTTTACAAATTACCACAGAAACCAATGTGGACGGTGGACCGTCCGACAGCTGCGTCAATGAAACAAGATGGCGATGAGTTGATTTGAACAGTAGGAGGCCAATGACTAATCATAATCAGTGAAGCCTCAAATTGTGTCAGGTAATAGTGGTGCAGGGGCTGTGATTCTTTGAAAGCTGATTACCAAGAAATGAGCATAAACTGAGGTTACACGAACTATTATGTACTTAGGATGGAAAGATTTTTGAGGCCAGTTGGGAAAAGCTTAAACCTTAGATCAGAAGAATCAAGATATCGATAAACCAAGTTCTTCACATTTCAGAGGATTCCCAGATTACGTGGATGATCCGACAGATTGAGGTGAGATACAACTTGCAGTACGACTGCAACGTTCCTACCGGTAATGTCGTAAGTGCCCGCACTGATGAGCATGGCTTGGCGGTGGCCTTTTAGGTAGGGGACTTAGTATTTGTTTATGTCGGGCTTTAAAAGGGCGACATCTCCATTCGGATCTCAGCTTTAGTGTCCTTCGGCACCCGAACGTTCTAGTCACATAAGATTCCGTGTCAGTCCTCTTGTGGGCCTGGCTACTCCGTCTTTCCTCTTATTTCGTCCAAGTTAATCGATCGATATGCCTTCCCTGTGGTCCTGTAGTTGGGACGGGTGCAGCCTTCCCGCTGTTCAACAAGTTGGGGATTGCGTGCTCTGCAACAGACATCTTTGCCGGCTTCATTTACAGGAACCATGGCATGAGTGCCCCGATCCACAGGTATGTACATGAACTCCCTCCGTGGCGAGGAATATCTCTCTGATGATAATGCTACAATGTAGTCCAACTGGACAGAGTTTAGATCTCGCTTTGCTGCAGCGGGAGCTCAACGCCTAGAGGAGCTGTGCCAGCGTATTGACGGCGTTAAGCTGTGTGCACGTGCATCGGAAGTGCGCGGCACCGACGTGCCATGTACGATCGACTTATCGCCAGAAACCCTTTCAGCTTTGATG
Source organism: Claviceps aff. humidiphila group G2b (assembly GCA_018360325.1). Lineage (NCBI taxonomy): Eukaryota > Fungi > Ascomycota > Sordariomycetes > Hypocreales > Clavicipitaceae > Claviceps > Claviceps aff. humidiphila group G2b. The sequence goes on from SRQG01000154.1 coordinate 44,509, forward strand.
GGTGGTCAGAACTGCCATGCAGATATTACATTCGAAGATGGTGTTGTATGGCTTGCACGCTTCCGGATTGTAAGCGCAGTAGCACCACCACCTGAGGTGTGTGATTACACTCTGCAGAGCGAAGCCACGACGATGCAGTTTTTGGAACGTCACACGCGTGTTCCTTCTCCCCGTGTGTTCGACTGGGCATGCGAGTCCGACCCGACGAATACGATAGGCGTCGGCTACATACTGATGGAGAAGTTGAACGGCACATCTCTGGACTGGCCAAGCGCAACCGCCTCGCAGAAGGAGAAGATTGTACGACAATATGCAGACATTATGCTCGAGCTGGAAAGGCACCCATTTGATCAGCTCGGGTCGCTCATCAGCAAGGGAGCAGCCGCCGAGTCTCAGATACAGGTGGGTGCCTTGGCCGATTTTACGACGTTTAGATCGGGCGATGGTGGTACGCCACTGGGGCCGTTCCGCTCCTCGAAGGAAGTATTCCGTGCCTTTGTAGAAGCATCTATCCAAATGATCGTGTCCGGTGAGGTTGGCAGGGCCGAGACCGACCTGGACGTTATTCTAGCCTACAAGTTCGGACTTGACGTTGTCGATAGAGTCTCGGAACAAACTGTGACAGCTGAGAAAGGCGGCGAGCAATTTTTCTTGAAGCACGTTGATGACAAGGGTGACCACATTCTGGTGAATGACGACTTCGACATTATCGGCATAATCGACTGGGAGTGGTGCCAAACTGCCCCGAGGGAACAAGCCTTTTCTTCGCCGCAAATGATGTGGCCAGTCAAGGCCTTCTTCGATGGTTCCAACGAGCTGGCAGAAGAGGAGCTCCTTTTGGCTCGTTTGTTTCGCGAGAGAGGCCGAGAGGACCTCGCTAGCTGCGTGCTGCATGGGCGCAAGGTCCAGAGATTAATATACGCGCTTGGCCCAATGATAACGTGCGAGGATAGAAAGACACTTGCTGGTCTTTTCATGGGTCTTAAGCGAGCTTTTGACGAACATGACATCAAGACAGATGGGCAAGGAGTGGAAGATGAGTGGGAGGCTTGGAAGGCAAAAGCGCTTGAGGACTGGAAGCACGAAGCTCTGATCGAGACTGCTCTAGAGGCAAATGGCCAGCTAGCAGCTGCTCATCATGTAGGGGCTCATATCGCAGTTTAGTCGCCCATGAGATGGATGTGGCTCCATGCCGCAGTTGCAGCCTGCAGGTACCTAGGTAGGAGGTAGCCAAACGGAGAAACTAGGCTAAACCTAAACTGGAAGGGAAAACATGAAGAAAACGAAGAAAATGTAGCATTCCGAGAATCTCTCCCTTCATTCTTTATCGATGCACATTGCACCGTCATAAAAGTCAACGACGACGACGGCCACCCACATGTTACAACGATCACAAATCACTTTAGCCGCCCGCGACGGCTGACAAGCCTTGACCGCGATGTCGGAATACGTTCGTCCAGCAGTACAGTCCCTCATCCCGTCATCACATCGCCGGCGTCATTGCACGAGATGAGAAGCTACAGATGAGCTAGTGTCATCACCGCTGGTGTCGGGAAGGCCCCTAGCAAGAGAGGAAACACGCGGCGATTTCGCCCTACAAACAATTGACGAATTCCAGGATTTTCAAGACTTACTTATTATTGGGGACCCCGAGGACGGCATAAGCCTTCGCGGCCGGCCACGAGTGTCCCGGAAGAAGCAGCAGACAGTCCTATGCCACCTGCCAGTCGCAGGCAGTCGAGTCGGACATCATCATCAGCACTGCCGCCGATCGGGAGGCGACTGAGGTCTTCGCGCCAGCTACAGAGTCCGGCGAGCCTCTTCCTCCTATCTTGGTTAGTTCTCGACAGTAGTTTTCCCGGCGTCGACCTCTCGAGTTAGGAGTCAGCCACCGCCGGCCCTGTTTGCCTCGTAGCAGACGTCGCGTATAGCAGCAAGGCCCCTCCGTCCGAGTGCTAGGCATGTCGAATAGCGATTTGAAGCAGAAGAAGGAGAGGCCATACGAGCTTCGAACGGCCGCGCGAGGCGTCACAAGTGGCTCGATTGTTCGCTCGGCGTAGTAAACCGTATCACAGGCTCTGACTATTGTCTGAGAGTCTGAGGGAGTCATCCCAGACACTCAGAGAGGAGGATAATCGGCGTATCAAGGCGCAATGGGCGATGATAGAAATGTTCTGCCAAAAAAGACACTGTCGCGCACTTCACCCGCTCGTATGCCTCAAGGCCTCATTTCTAAGCTAGCCATCTTCAAATGACAAAAACACTGTTTGCTCATTGCATGAATGCCTCTACTTATTATCTCATCTTCTTTTCCTACCGAGAAAAGCGAAATCGTAGCTATTTCGAACGTGACAAGGCGCGAGGTTCATGCGTACAACCGTCTAAAATCGATATTGTGAGGAACGCATAACCACCTGTTCCGCCCAAAAGGTCGAGTGACCATTGACCAAGTTGCCTGATCATAGTTATATAGTGCATTGTAACTTCTGTACAGATGCCCTGTACAGTCTACAGACCATTACATATGTCATTGCTGGCTATCGCATACATTGCTGGCTATCGCATAATGTGTGGATGAATCATGAAATGTATTGTATTATAATTTGTGCGTGATCTCTACCTGCAGAACGGGGAGAAGAACTACCTAACATATGACACCGACCTTCCCCAAGGACAAATCACACGCCTGTAGAATTCGTTGAAGAGCCGAAGCATTATTGCGTTGTGAGTTGACATCCATTAGATATGTACGTGCCGCACGCCGCCGGTCACCGGTGCGTACGCTGATGAGCTCGCATCTGCGTGGGCCACATCATACATGGGCCGCAATAATTGCACAACACCCCAAGCAAAGATATTCCTGTCATTGTATATACTCTTGTTGCACAAAAGAATGGGCGCAGCCGTCTGGCCACTCTTTTGTGCTTTTGAGTACCCCTATATACCGTGCGACACACCCCCTAGCTGTCACTCCAGCGTTCTCGAATACCGTCAGATCCATGGTCGTACCTATCATAGTGATAAGTTCACGACCAACTATTTCCTTCCCAACGACGACCAGCAGCTGGGAACGGAGGAGTTATGGTTCTACTCACCACGAGCCCACATTGTCGGCGGACTTGCAAGCTAACGCGGCATGCAGCCACCATTGCTTGACGATTCTTCTTGACGACCAGCTATTCCTTGCACCACTTGAGAAAAATAAGTTGCATGTACGTGCCAGCAAGGCTCTCTGGTAGAATCAGACGCACTGAAGCCTTTTTTCTTGATACTGATTGAGCGATCGATTCTAGCGAGTGCTTGATGTCGGCACGGGATTCGGTGAGTTATACAGAGCAATCGGGACTTCATCACCATATGGCTGTCGCTGACCAATTTCTCAGGCATCTGGGCAATGTACGACGGAGAGAGACCTAACAATATGTTCATATGCTCACCTCAATTGAATACATAGTGAATTTGCCGACCAGTTTCCCAATGCTTCAGTCATTGGCATAGATCTTTCTCCGTGCCAACCGCAGTGGGTTCCTCCAAATCTTTGCTTCGAAATAGACGACGCCACGCTCGAGTGGACTTGGAACGCCAACCATTTCGACTTCATCCACATGCGCTGCATCGTGGGTGGCATTCAAGACTGGACTGCACTCTTCAAAGAAGCCTATATAGATGCTGTGCGCCAGGGGGATGGGTAGAGTCGCTAGAGTATGAACCCGAGTTTCGCAGCGATGACGGGTCGGTCGAACTGGAGCCTGTTCTTGCCTCGTATGGAGAGCTATTTCGAGAGGCCAGCAAGACCCTGAATCGTCCCCTGTTCTTGACAGAAATACAGCCACGAGCTCTTGACGAGGTTGGCTTCATCGACAAAAGGGGTTTTCAATACAAAGTATGCTCTGCTGTCCAATTGCCTTGCGGTTCAATGAAGTGATTAACTCGTAACTAGGTTCCCGTTGGGCCCTGGGCAAAAGATCGAAAATTCGCCGAAGTCGGGCGTGTTGCCCGGGAGGCTGCGGAGAATGACCTTGAAGGTATGGGACCCCCTCTTTTCTATACTCATAAACGTGAGCGAGTCAACAATGCTTACTCTCGGTAATCAGGCTACACCCATATGATTTGGCAAAGTCTTCAAAAACCAGAAGACGAGTACCACATGTGGCTCGCGACACTTCGTAAGGCGATCCGAAATCCCAAGGTTCATAGCTATATGACGGTGCAGGTTGTGTACGGATGCAAGCCAGAGTGATCCGACATTTGCATGGCTGTAATGGGCCATGACGTTGAACAGATCCTTACCTTTCACAGCGCTGAGAAAAAGTAAACAGTTTGCCTTATCGCTGCTGCCTTGCCCGTGGTGGAGTGTGATATGGAATCGTTCTCATGTGAACCGTTCACAATACTCACAATTGTGAATCAAGAAAGTAGGCGTGGCACAATGGTGTAGTTGTCGCTTATCTGATCCGATACCCCACGGAATTCAGGCAATATGGCTGTTTGGCGTTGCTTATTAGCACGCCGTCCCGCGATAATGAGTGACTTTTTACCTAATAACTGCATTTTCAAGTTTCCTAGCTGCAGCTTCATTCTTTACCGTCTTTCAATCACTCAAGATGAAAATGGTGATTACTTTCTCTTCGCTGGACGAGGGTATCCATTACGTCATCATCCATTGTCATGCCACGTGTGACCAACGAGAGCGCTCTCAACCAAACTCGTTGTCTGGCGATCAAGCGATTGGAGCAATGGAGACTGAGAGCTCCGTCATGGAAGCGCATAGAGAAGGCGTGTCGTGTACATATATGTACTTACAAATTTGCTCCTCTGTTGGTCAGCGAATGCACCTCGCAAATGGTGAAGGAGCTGCAGAAGATTAGGTACTCCGTAACTCCGTAGCGTTGGATCGGCTTGCGTCGTACGACGATTTCTTTGTTGGATCGACTTACGTCGTACGACAATTTCTTTTGCTCCCTGACAACGAGAACAAGGTTGTACCAAAAAGGTATCGGTTGGCTGTACCGGCTGGTTTCGGCACAAGAGGGTAGGGTGGTGTGCAACGTCCTAGAACCTAGAAGTCCGAAGACAAACCCAAATGCAGTCAATATTCTTTTCCAAAGGTAATGCTCTAAGCTGAATGATGAGAGAACACCTCTCTTTATGTTTTATTCAAATAAAAGGAATAGACTAAACCTGAATGGGAAAGGAAAACAAGATGAAGAAGAAGAAAAATGGTGGCTTCCAAGCGTCTCTCCCTTCATTCCCTCACTGGAACCAGTGAAGGGGAGAGCCCGGAGAGGTAAGAACGTGGCCTGTGGGGGCCACAGCCACTGAGCCACATGCCAAGATTGTAACCTTCGACTCCGTAAGGAAGGTACCTATCTACATATATGTACATACTTCGTGACTCGTAGGCAGTCAAGGTCGAATTTCTCTATAGGTAAGAAATCGTGCCGACGACATCTACTTCATAATAGCGCGATCTCTGAGACATGGTATATGTATCTAGGTACATGCGTTTGAAATGGAAAAGCACCTGGTGTCTGAACTTTGAGGACTAAAAATGTAAACCTTTTCTAATTGTGGTGAGATGACGTCTTGGCTTCCTGCACAACTCCACTAACGTAACGTAACAATAACGGTATTTATACTTGCCCAGTTCCCTCTCGATCTGGAAACAGCTTGCTCAAGTTCTTCATTCAAAGTTAAATTCGTGGCTTTTTGAGACAATGTCTACAGCACAAGCAAATGCGCCGAGTCCACCCCACACCATGAACGATCTGATCGCTGCAGAGGATATTCCTGTAAGTGTAATTTGCCTTGAGTACACCAGAAGCAAGTCTAATGAAATCTCTAGGTAAATGATCAAGATGAGATCGATTCTATCTTTTCACAAGAGTTTGTGGATCTGACAATCCATATGTTCTTCTAAGTTCTAATTTCCTGACGTCCGTCGCAGTCAAAGTTCCACAACGTCCATTGCGTCCAGCGTTCTCGAGTACCGTCAGATCCATGGTCGAACCTATCATAGTGATAAGTTCACGACCAACTATTTCCTTCCCAACGACGATCAGCAGCTCGGAACAGAGGAATTATGGTTCTAGTCACCACGAGCCCACGTTGTCGGCGGATTTGCACGCTAACGCGACATGCAGCCACCATTGTTTGACGATCCTTCTCGACGACCAGCTATTTCTTGCACCACTTGAGAAAGATAAGTTGCATGTACGTGCCAGCAAGGCTCTCTGATAGAATCAGACGCACTGGAGCCTTTTGTCTTGATACTGATTGAGCGATTGATTCTAGCGAGTGCTTGATGTCGGCACGGGATTCGGTGAGTTATACAGAGCAATCGGGATTTCATCACCATATAGCTGTCGCTGATCAATTTCTCAGGCATCTGGGCAATGTACGTCCGATAACACCCCAATAATACCCGTATGCTGACAAAATCGAATAGTGAATTTGCCGACCAGTTTCCCAATGCTTCAGTCATTGGCACAGATCTTTCTCCGTGCCAACCGCAGTGGGTTCCACCAAATCTTTGCTTCGAAATAGACGACGCCACGCTCGATTGGACTTGGAACGCCAATCATTTTGACTTTATCCACATGCGCTACATCGTGGGTGGCATTCAAGACTGGACAGCCCTCTTCAAAGAAGCCTATAGATGCTGTGCGCCAGGAGGATGGGTAGAGTCGCTAGAGTATGAACCCGAGGTTCGCAGCGACGACGGGACGATCGAACTGGAGCCTGTTCTTGCCTCGTATGGAGAACTATTTCGAGAGGCCAGCAAGATACTGAATCGTCCTCTGTTCTTGACAGATATACAGCCACGAGCTCTTGACGAGGCTGGATTCATCGACAAAAGGGTCGTTCAATACAAAGTATGCTCTGCTGTCCAATTGCCTTGCGGAAGTTCAATGAAGTAGTTAACTCGTGACTAGGTTCCCATTGGGCCCTGGGCAAAAGATCGAAAATTCGCTGAAGTCGGGCGTGTTGCCCGGGAGGCTGCGGACAATGACCTTGAAGGTATAGGATCCCCTCTTTTCCATACTCATAACTGTGAAACTGAAAGAGTCAACAATGCTCACCCTCGGTAATCAGGCTACACCCATATGATTTGGCAAAGTGTCCAAAAGCCAGAGGCCGAGTACCACGCGTGGCTCGCGACCCTTCGTAGGGCGATCCGAAATCCCAAGGTTCACAGCTATATGATGGTGCAAGTTGTGTACGGACGCAAGCCAGAGTGATCCGGCATCCGCATGGCTGTATTGGGCCATGAGTCTGTTAGTGCGATAGGACTTACAGCTATACAGTGATACACCAACATGGTATAGTGCCTGATCCAATTTAACAGCATCGCAAAGGGGACGAAAGTGTGGTTTGTTTGGTATATGTACGCAGGGGATCCGAACTTGTGACGTCGGCAAGTGGAAGTTACAAGTGTTAACCTCCCGGGCTCATAACTGTTGCACAAAAGAATGGGCGCAGCCGTCTGGCGGCTCTGGCCACTCTGATGTGCTTTGTAAACCCCTATATACCGTGCGACAACTCTTCTTCCCTCCTAAGCTATAGCCTATAGGTATCATCATCTCATAGCCAGGATCTTCTTATCTTTCTCAAGCCATTTGTATTCCTGCTTCTAATTTGTCGACTTCTCACTTCTGTTCTGTGGAGTTCTGTTCTGTGGAGTTCTGTTCTGTGGAGTTCTGTTCTGTGGAGTTCTGTTCTGTGGACTTCGACTTCGTCGACTTGGAATTTGTCGACTTTGAAGTTTGACTTCTTCGACTTGGCGGCGGCCGCGGCCCGCACGGGCACGGTGCACCTGGAAATCGTTCATCATAATCTGCACGTAGTATCATGGTTAGAATATAGATCGACTTGTGTGAAGTATCCAGTCGAGTTGGTGCCAGGGACGAAATGCTCACGGGTAAGACAATACTTGTTACTTGTAAGGACTGTAAGCCCAAAGGTTGCAATCCTCTAAGCATCGCACGGCTTGCCGGGCCCGGTACATCGTGAATATTGAAAGTCGAGTTTGTCAAAATCATAAATAGAATATGGAGTATGAGAGAACTTGTTGGGCATAAATTGGGGGAGCTTTCATATCTTCATATAGCCATATGGACGCGAGACCGACTGTCAAGGCTAAGGAGATCACAACGGAATGAAGGCTGAGGACAGCATGTCAAAGGTGGGTGTCGATTGCTTGAAGGTTTTAATCAGAAATCTCTGGCCCTCTACCATACATGTGCGAGGCCCTGTCTCTTTATACCTCATACCTCCCATCGCAATCTCTGACTTCTTGCGGAGTCCCACTGACACCGACCTCGGACCCGGCGATTTGGTCACGCGTGGTACAAATGCACCAAGTCAGGCAGAAGTGAGAGTTAGAAAAAGTGCACACAGGGTCACCCTAGGGCCTGAGGCCTCCGTGAGTTAAAGGTGAGATGATATACATTGTACCTTGTCCTTGCTGCGGAAGGACTGAACACGCTCTGATCGCATTTCCTCAGATTGACTTGAGTCTTGCCTTGCTAAGAGCACGAATGGGTAGTGTAGAAGTCAGGAGAGTGTCATTATTTATGTATCCTTTTCTCACAAATCTACTATGTATCAGGTGTTGGCCAACTCGACATGTGGTCGGTGACTACTCGGTCATTCATCGCAGCGACGCAGTCTACCTAACAAAAACCAATGTGGACCGTCTGACTGCTGCGTCAATGATACAAGATGGCGATGCGTTGATTTGAACAGTAGGATGCCAATGATGAGTCATAATAAGTGAGCCTCGTATGATTGAGGTGAAATACAACATGATGTACGACTGCAACGGCCGGTAATTTGTCGCAGGTGCCCGCACTGATGCATGAGTGGGGGACTTATTTGTTTACGTCGGGCTCGGAAAGGGCGACATGTGGCTACTCCGTCTTTCCTCTTATTTCGTCCAAATTAATCGATCGATATGCCTTCCCTGTGGTCCTGTAGTTGGGACGGTTGCAGCTTTCCCGCTGTTCAACAAGCCGGAGATTGCGTGCTCTGCAACAGACATCTTTGCCGGCTCCATTTACAGGAACCATGGCATGAGTGCCCCGATCCGCAGGTATGTACATGAACTCCCTCCGTGGCGAGGAATATCTCTCTAATGATAATATAGTCCAACTGGACTGAGTTTAGATCTCGTTTCGCTGCAGCAGGAGCTCAACGCCTAGAGGAGCTGTGCCAGCGTATTGACGGCGTCAAGCTGTGTGCACGTGCATCGCAAGTGCGAGGGACCGACGTGCCATGTACGATCGACTTGTCGCCAGAAACCCTTTCAGCTTTGATGGGTGGTCAGAACTGCCATGCAGAAATTACATTCGAAGATGGTGTTGTATGGCTTGCACGTTTTCGGGTTGCAAGCGCAGTAGCACCACCACCTGAGGTGTGTGACTACACTCTGCAGAGCGAAGCCACGGCGATGCAGTTTTTGGAACGTCACACGCGTGTTCCATCTCCCCGTGTGTTCGACTGGGCATGCGAGTCCGACCCGACGAATACGATAGGCGTCGGCTACATACTGATGGAGAAGCTGAACGGCACATCTCTGCACTGGCCAAGCGCAACCGCCTCGCAGAAGGAGAAGATTGTGCGGCAGTATGCAGAGATCATGCTCGAGCTCGCAAGGCACCCATTTGATCAGCTCGGGGCGCTCGTCAGCAAGGGAGCAGCCGCCGAGTCTCAGATACAGGTGGGTACCTCGACCGATTTTACGTCGTTTAGATCGGGCGATGGTGGTACGCCACTGGGGCCGTTCCGCTCCTCGAAGGAAGCATACCGCGTCTCTGTTGAAGCATCTATCCAAAGGGTCATGTCTGGTGAGGTCGGAAGAGCTGAGAGCGCGCTGGACATTATTCTAGCCTACAAGTTCGGGCTTGATGTTCTTGACAGAGTCTCGGAGCAGACTGCGACAGATGACAAAGGCGGCGAGCAATTCTTCTTGAAGCACGCTGATGACAAGGGTGACCACATTCTGGTGAATGAAGACTTCGACATTGTCGGCATAATCGACTGGGAATGCTGCCAAACTGCCCCGAGGGAAGAAGCCTTTTCTTCGCCGCAAATGATGTGGCCAGTCAAGGCCTTCTACGATGGTTCCAACGAGCTGACAAAAGAGGAGCTCCTTTTGGCTCGTGTGTTTCGCGAGAGAGGCCGAGAGGACCTCGCTAGCTGTGTGATGCATGGGCGTAAGGTACAGAGATTGTTGTTCGTGCTTGGCCCATTGGTGGTAGACGAGGATAAATCGACACTTGCTGGACTTTTCATGGGTCTCAAGCGAGCTTTTGACGAACCAGACTGCAAGACAGATGGACAAGGAGTGGAAGATGAGTGGGAGGCTTAGAAGGCAAAAGCGCTTGAGGACTGGAAGCACGAAGCTCTGATTGAGACCGCTCTAGAGGCAAATGGCCAGCTAGCAGCTGCTCATCATGTAGGGGCTCATATCGCAGTTTAGTCGCCCACGAGACTTTATGGCAGAGATAGAATGTGCGTCAAGCTGTTGGTAAAAAAAAGTCTACCGCGCCTGCCCAGGAGCAGAAGAAGAAATAGGACGGTCTCTCCATTCTCGTCCAAATTGCTACATAAAGCTATGAAAGCTCCCCCAATTTATGCTCAACAAGTTCTCTCATGAGTCATACCCAATAGTCGACTCCAATTCCACGTTCTATTTTATTTTTACAAAGTCGATGTTCAATATTTCACGACGCCCCGCGGCCCCGGGGGCCGGTGCCTCTTGTGATGTATAGAGGAATGCTTACGGCCAAGACAGTACTTGTAGGGACTGTAAGCACTTGGTGAATTCCTCTATACATCACAAGAAATTTTGGCCCTCGGCCCTCGGGGCATAGTGAAATATTGGATATCGACTTTGTAAAAAAAATAGATCGTGGAATTGGAGTCGACTATCAGGTATGTCTCATGAGAGAACTTGTTGAGCATAAATTGGGGGAGCTTTCATAGCTTTTTATAGCCATTTGGACGAGAGACCGTCCTATTTCTTCTTCTGCTCCTGGGCAGGCGCGGTAGACTTTTTTTTCACCAACACTTGACGCACATTCTGTCTCTGCTGTGATTTTGGGTGGCCTGCCGCTTCTGCACATGGTAACATGGTTACTGGAACGGATTTTGTGAAGCGTGCAGTACCTACTAAGTAGAGCTGGTAGTAGGGACGAAATGCTCACCATGAGTAGCGCCCCAATCTCCGACAACCCTGTTCCACACATCGCATGGCAACGGGCACGATGAAAGGTTGAAACCGGAGACTTGTTTCAATAAAAGATGGAGAGTGGAATTGAAATAAATGAGAGAACTTGTTGAAATCAGATTGGGGCAGGCAGATCTTTTTGGCTTTATAGATGCATTCGAACCAGAGATAGGCCCGATGATACCGTCGATGTCGACCAAGTTTGTTTTCGATTTGCCCATCCTTCTATGTTGTGCTGCCATTCGATATGGAACGTTGATGTTTGCAAGAGCAGAAGCTATTCGGTGTATCGGAAAGCTACATGCATCTTCGTCGTTTGACTGCTGAGTTCTGACATTGGACAATGTGGCGGTAGATGTATCATGCCGCGCATTGCCTTCATCGCCATGAAATGCATCCTTCGGATCGCTCACTTTATCTCAAAGTCCTTTCAGCCGTAGGGCCGCCGGAAAGGACCTTGTTATTCTCAGCAAAAATAGCATAACTTTCCCCAAACTTGTTCCTTCACTAATAGCCTTCACGCCGAAAAAGGCTCTCCTGGACCCCGGTACCTCAGAAGGCGCTGGCGGACACGGCACGATATTCACCACAGTATGTAACCTGAAACCAGAGTCTTCTCATCTTGCTCAGACTTTCAGGACTATAGTCTATTAGTGCTGCTGCTTCGAATTTGTCGACTTCGAATCTGTCGACTTGGAGGAGGCCGCACCTGCATATCGTTGATCGTAGTCTGCACGTAGTATCATAGTTAGAATTTAGATCGACTTGTGTGAACAGTGAAGCATCCAGTCGAGTTGGTGCCAGCCTCCAGGGACGAAATGCTCACGGGCAAGACGGTACTTGTAGGGACTGTAAGCACTTGGTGCATTCCTCTACACATCGCAAGAGGCGCCGGGGCGTCATGAAATATTGAATATCGAATTTGTAATAAAAAAAATAGAACGTGGAATTGGAGTCGAATATCAGGTATTACTCATGAGAGAACTTGTTGAGCATAAATTGGGGGAGCTTTCATAGCTTTATATAGCCATTTGGACGAGAGAACGACCCGGTGATTTGGTCACGCGTGGTAGCACAAAATTGCACCAAGTGAGGCAGAAGTGAGAGTTAAAAAAGACCGCACAGGCCCCAGGGTCACCCTCCATGAGTCAAAGGTGAGATCTCCGAAGCAAGATTATGATGATAGTATTACTGTTGTTGTTCTTTTTTGAACAGATGCCGCGGTGACAGCTACAGGTGTAATATCTTGAGTGGTGCCTGAGAGCTAAGGCTGCTACCAACCACCAGTTCCTCTCTCCCGTGCTACGAAAGCTTTACACTCAGCAAGTAGACTTGTCATGTCGTGAATCAAGTCTTCAGAGACGTCAGAGACAGACTCGGTATCATAGCCCATGCCATCACATCGGGCTTTGATGTCGTCATAGGCGGCAGTGACAGAGGCATACTGTCCCCGCCAACAATTTAGAGTCACAACTCCAAATTCTGCATCGTTCTCCGTTGAAGGAAACTCATCGTTCATAAGTTTTTGAATCCTATCAGGAGAGTCTAGCCCGTCAAGTGGAATGTGGCCGAAACGAATAGTGTAGATGCATGATCCCAACGCAAATTGCTCGCTGATCGGTTCAGCGCGAGGAAGCTCGGGATCGTCAGTAAGCTTGCAAAATGGTTCACTCGCAGCTTCAAGCTCCTCGCCTATCTTGACAGATGTGTCGAAGTCGGCAAGACGGATATTCTCGTTTGCTGTGAGGAGAATATTAGCGGGCCGCAGGTCGCCGTGAACAAAGCCGAGCCCTTCGATCCATGACAAGGCGCTTGCGATTTGCGTGATCCAGCGTGCCTTGGTGCGATTGCTCGGTGCGTAGTGTTGGTCGAGACGGGTTTGTAAGGTCGCTTCCATCCGTTCCATGAAGAAGCCTTCGGGGACGCAAAGGATGCATCGGACGATGTTGGGATGGGGGTGCTTCATCAGCAGCTCATGCGTTGACTTTTCATTCGCAATTTTCGCGGCGCTTTCTTCCATTTCTTTTGCTTGACACGGCGCTGGATTGTGGAGATCCATGGGGCATTTGAACACCACATGTTTGCTGATTGTATAGACATAGCCTCCACCTCCTCTGGCTAACAACGTTTCAGTATTGCAGGAGGCAAATGGCTTACGCAAATAGGCGGTCATTGTGCACGAGTTCAATGAGGATAGTTGGTGTTTGTAGCGGATTGTACGTGCGGAGAACGGGCGCTCTATATCGACTGGGAACGTTGCAGAACCGCCTCGAGGGAAGAAGTCTTCTCTTCGCCGCGCATGACGTGGCCAATCGGTCGGTGCCCTCCACGATGACTCCAACGAGCTGAAAGAAGAGGAGCTCTTTTGGCCCGTGTGTTTCGAGAGAGAGGCCGTGCTGCATGGGCGCTGTACGTCGGGGTAGCACAATTGGATAAGAAGACATTCGCCAGTCTCTTCGTGGACCTCAAGCGAGCTTTTGACGGGCATGACATCAAGACAGATGGAACATGAGTAAAAGACGAGTGGGAGACTTGGAAGGCAAAAGCGCTTGAGTACTGGAAGCACGAAGCTTTATTCAAGAGTGCCATAGAGGCGAATGGCCGGCCAGCAGCTACCTACTCATGAAGCAGAGACTCATATCGCAGTTGAGTCACACACGTGGTGGACATGGCTCCGTGCCGCTTTTGCGCCTCCGACAGGCCTCTCATTGTCTGGCTTGGGTGGAAAGTCGATCGCGGCAGAATCGGACATAAATGTCAGGTTTCGTTTTGCGTCTCTTCTCCATCATTTCAGCTTTGATGATAAACCGTTTGGCCAACTGTGAATGGACGCCTTGGTGTCAGGAGTTGGTTGTTGTTGGCCGGATCTTCGAATTTGATGTGTGAAATGAAACTTTGCAGCGCGCTATCCAATTGGCCATCAATATTGCCCGGCATCAATCGAAACGCTCAACCTCGCATCGTGAAGGTCAGACCTTTCGCCGCGTTATCGGTAGCGGTGACTCAAGGTAAGTTGTCGGTTGCAGTAGCTGCAGTCGCCGCAAAATGTTTTGAGTCACGACCCCGCCTCTGTACCCTTCTTCGGCAGAGGTACCTAGGTACATACCTAAGGTATTCTGCCCCTCGATGCGATTGTTGAATCCTCCCTTTGCGCTCAAAGCCCGAATTTGAATTCTTCCAAGACGCCACCATCACTCGTTGTGCGTGCCTCTACTTGGCCTCCTTTCCGATCCCGCATCATCCCAGCCAACTCGTGCACGTCGGCGGAAGTGCCACCGCTACTTCGAATCATGTCGTCTGAACAAATTGACGCGCCGAAGGCGGCCGAGGGCGCTCCTCCACAGCAGGTCCTGCCCTCGCGTCCGGCCAAGCAGCCCAAGGAAAAGACGGCCAAGGGTGGCAAGAATTCTGGTCTGGAGGTAAGAGGAATGAAGAAAGCAAGGCATCCTCTCGCGGGCGCGGAGCTCGGAGAAGAAGATCAAGCGCAAATTGGCACCGAGAGCAGGAAAGAATCCTAACTGACGATTATTGATATAGCTTCCTGAACTCCCACAATTCATTCAGCACCGATTAGATATTTTCGACCAGATCAAAGCTAGACAGGATGCGGAAATTGCTGGTGCGTACTACGAATCAGGCATTGCGAGCAGTCAATTGCCGTCCAGCTTCATCCTCGACCAAGGACGGAGGGGAAAAATACACGTCGCGACGAGAGAAAGAAGACCCATTAACCTGTACGAGACGACTGACGTGATCCATCATGATTGACAGCCAAGCCTCGCGAGGAAATCACGATTACTCTGTCAGATGGAAAAGAAGAAAAGGGTACCTCGTGGGAGACCACGCCGCTTATGATCGCCAAAGGTATTTCCAAATCGCTTGTCGAACGCACAGTCATCACCAAGGTTGATGGGGAGCTTTGGGATCTCACGAGGCCGCTTGAGAAGAGCTGCAAGCTCGAGTTGATTAGCTTTGATAGCGAGGAGGGCAAGGCTGTCTTTTGGCATTCGTCTGCTCATATCTTGGGCGAGGCCTGCGAAAGACGATACGGATGCTTTCTTTGCAACGGTCCTCCTACCAAGGATCCCCCGGGCTTTTACTACGACATGGCGAACATGGACGGGTACGTACTCCAACCCCTTTTTTTGGTCGCCAGGTGCAGGTCAAATTGGCCGAATAGGTTGCGGACTATTCTTTTCCCTGAAACTAACTCCGTTTCTATAGTCAAGCCGTTGCTGAGGAGGACAAGAAGGCCCTCGAGACCATCGCCAACTCCATCATTAAGGAGAAGCAGCCGTTTGTTCGTCTCGAGATGACCAAGGACGAATTGCTCGAGATGTTCAAGTACAGCAAGTACAAGGAATATTTCATTAACCAGCGCGTGCCCGAGGGCACCAAGTCTACCGTCTACCGATGTGGTCCCCTCATCGATTTGTGCCGTGGACCTCACGTGCCCAATACTGGAAATATCAAAGCATTCTCTGTCCTTAGAGTAAGCTTTCGCCAATATTCCCTTCCCCAACTCATCCACACAGAGATGTGCTCAAACAATTTATATGCTCTACAGTAGGCCTAACGTACTAACGCGATTCAGAATTCTGCCGCATACTGGCTCGGCGACAGTAAAAACGAGTCTGTTCAGCGAATTGCCGGCATCTCCTTCCCCGACAAGACAGCTCTCGCCGAGTACAAGAAGTTTTTGGAGGAGGCTGCCAAGCGAAACCATCGCAAGATCGGCCAGGACCAAAAGCTCTTCTTCTGGGACGAGATGTCACCTGGCTCCACCTTCTGGCTGCCTCACGGTACTCGCATCTATGACTCACTGATGACACTGATCAAGGGAGAGTACAGAAAACGAGGCTTCCAGGAGGTCATGACTCCCAACATGTACAAGTCTGACCTGTGGAAAACTTCGGGTCATTGGAACCATTACGAAGAGAACATGTTCACTTTTGATGTCGAGAAGGAGAGATTCGGACTGAAGCCCATGAACTGCCCTGGCCATTGCAAGATCTTCAATCACTCCGATGTTACCTACAAGGATCTGCCTTGGCGCATGGCAGATTTCGGTGTTCTTCATCGCAACGAGTTTTCTGGGGCTCTTTCTGGTCTCACGCGTGTGCGCCGATTCCAGCAGGATGACGCTCACATTTTCTGCACAATTGCTCAGGTTTGTCAAGACTCTCGCTTACCGGACGTGACCTAACTTGCTCGAGCCACTTGTCTTTATTTTTTGGTCGTTCCAAGCAACAAGGGTGACTCTATGCTGACTTTGCGGCACATGTAGATTCAACAAGAAATTGAAGGAGCATTTGACTTCCTGTACAGCATCTATGGTCTCTTTGGCTTCGAGTTCAAGCTGAAGCTGTCTACGCGTCCCGAAAAGTTCATTGGAGATATCGCGGTGTGGGACATGGCCGAATCCAAGCTCAAGGATGCTCTTGACTCCTTCACGCAGAAGATCGGCTCTCAGTGGGAGGAGAACCCTGGCGACGGCGCCTTCTACGGCCCCAAGATTGACATCACCGTGTACGATGCTCTACGACGAGACTTCCAGTGCGGCACCATTCAGTTGGATTTCAACTTGCCCAAGCGCTTCAAGCTACGATATGTCCAGGGCAAGGACGAATCGCCTGCCGAGGGCGCTGGTGTGGAAGAGGATCTGCCCGTCGGCTACGCCAGACCCGTCATGATCCATCGTGCCGTCCTGGGCAGCTTTGAGCGCATGATTGGTATCCTCACAGAGCACTTTGCCGGCAAGTGGCCGTTCTGGCTCAGCCCGCGACAGGTGCTGGTTGTGCCCGTCATGCCTGCGGTGAACGACTATGCCAAAGAAGTCCAAAACATGTGCTACGAAAAGGGCCTGTTCGCCGACGTTGATCTTAGCGGCAACACGTTCCAAAAGAAGATTCGAACTGGTCAACTAGACCAGTATAATTTCATTTTCGGTACGTTCTTACCAGCGTGGAGCCGTTTTACTCGAGTTCTCGCGCTTTGAACTCGATGTGAAGCCCATGACTATGCATGGCATGGTGTGATAACGGCTTCCCTTTCTATTTTTTACTTCCTGAGCCTTCAGCTTCTCTGCTCGCTTTTCTTTCCACTGCCCTCCACCATTCCGTTGAGCAAGAAGGAACGAAATTTTGTTGCGTATCTAGTTTCATGTTTGATGCTCCATGTGCTAACGATATTCACTCTTACTACAGTCGTCGGCGCCGAGGAGGCAAAGTCACGCACGGTCAATATCCGCAACCGCGATGACCAGAGCACCCAGAACAAGGGCGAGCTCATCCCTCTTACTGAGGCGCTCGACCACATGATGAAGCTCAAGGAAGAGAGACGTCTCGCCAACAAGTTTTAGTTTTTCTATGCACCAGTTGAGAAGCGGAAAAGACATAAGCTAAGCTGTGGGTGGGTTACTGAGTTGACTGAGTTTCTTTTCTCTGGTGGACCCATGGAAAAGCACACCTTTTTGAATCAAGTCAATGCAAGGAAGGTCTTTTGACATGAGAATCTGGCGTGTTCGATATGATGGTAATCTTGAATGCGTACACTTTTCGCTAGTGATATGAAGACAGAAACTTCTAAAAAAAAAAATCTATAGACAAAGAGATTTGAGATGATGGAGCATGATTAGCGAGTTTTGTTGGATGTCCGCAGCGGTGGCCATCATGACGACCACCGCTCGCCAACTAGGAGCAGGAGATGGCCGTGTTATGTGATGAGCATTTGTGAAAATGTAGTCTGGACTCTGGGGTACCTATACGTGTCATAACTATGGTCATAACCACGTAGAAAAGGGCAAGGTTGCGAATATGGGCCATGTAGAAGGCGCAAAATGATGATGTGGGTGTTGCGTCGAGTGGCCCCAAAGTAAATCTACCTATGTACCTTCTGCTGAACGGCATTATGTACAGGCAAGAAGTGGACAGACAGGGAGATGATAGGACACCAGATCTTGCGTATCGTGGAAACAGGAAGTAAGATCACAATATTGAAAAGAGGCTAAATGAGCTACTACAACTGTACCTACCTCTCCGAGGAGATTCTGACATTCGTGGAACGAGCCAATGTAGCTGTATCAGGGTGTACGGTGTACCTCATGTAGGTAGATACATATGACGAGTCAGAGAAAGAGCACCGGAGGAAGTATGTATGAGTAAAAGGGGGTGCCCGCGGAGTAAGCCCATGAGAAGCGGCTTTGGCCGCAACGGTGTAAGAGCACCATGGAAGTTTCAAGTACTACAACTACCTACCTTAGCTTATCGACTGATGTTTTTACGTTATTGTAGACCTTCCTCGGGTCCTACGCGCGCTCGTACGGGCGTGTGATTGTTCATCTGTGATGGGCGTGCCGCATTACGCGTTTCGTGCTACAAACATGCGCATTTTTTTTGGAGTCGCGCACCAGTCTTGTCGCATTGGGGTATGATTCAACGAGCACCGACAAACTTTTTGTTGGGAGGGCGATTTGAGAACTTACTCCAAGAAAGACACTGGCTTGCGCTTGTGTACATATGTACGTTAGTACTACGCGCCCCGTCGCCTTTGTATAATCAATGTTTTGGTCTTGCGGAAAGGTTTTGCAAAGCGCTTCTTCTGTGGGAGTTCTGCGTCGGGTAAGAACGCTCATGCTTTTGTGTCCAATTTTTGTATTCTTCGCGTTTCTTCCTGTTTCGGCATTTGAGGCTTTTCACGGTGGCCGCTTTCTGAGCTTGGCTTTTCGTGGGAAGGTTGGTTCGGCAATGCGCGGCCTCTGGCCGTGCCCCCCGAGTATTTCAGCTTTGTGCTCCCGCGGGCCTAGATTCGTGACAAGCCTTTGACGCTTGATGGATTCGGGCTTTAAAGCAAGCAGCTCTTATGCTGCATTGTTTCTGCCTGAGAAAAACATGGCTCTGCTCCTGGACGGCGAACGTACGCGGAGTCTTTCGCACGCTGTCCACGAATTGGTGGTGTAAGACGGTCTGACGTGTCTGCGCATCGTGTCATCGATTACAGAACCGGAGTGGGCGTCCCTGATAGCGTAATGGGGAGAGTAGAAAGAAACGGGTTGAGGTGATGGAATGTAAACTGCTTAAAAATTAAAAGGGAAAAAGAGCAACAAGACGAGGAGGCAAGGACTGCTCATCGGCGACAAGCTGGTTGCACACTTCGTTCAGCGAGCGCTCTTCAACCGCCAGCCAACGGAGCGACGAGGAAGACAATAGATGCATGACGAGAGACAGCGTGCCATCAATGCACAATCTGAGGAATCGCCCCCTTCCTTCCGAGCTTGCAAGGGGCAAAATAAGCCGTCGGGGCTCATCCTGTCTGCGAAAAAATGCAGCTCTTCAATGTGAGACAGAAAAAAAACGTCATATGTGACGGAGGGCATCACTGATACATAGCCCTGGACGGGAGTCATGGTGTCGAAGCCGGAGTACATATATTCTGTTCACTGCCGCGGACTTATTACACATGCGCAACGCGGCAGCCGATTCGCCTAAGCAGAGAGTACCATCAGCTGAGTAATGACGATGTGCAGCCAGTATTGCGAGAAGACTCGAGCTGATTTTCCATGTCGAGTGCTTACGCCGATGTTGAAGAAAACGATTCTGGTGGAATGCGTTGTAGTTTGTCGCGCGTTCAATTTAGAGAAAAATAACGACGCAAATCATTGATGTCAAAGTGTCGATTTGCCAAAATTATGAATGTCCGCGGGCCGTGGACAAAAGCATGACCTGTCATGTTTCGCAAGTGATCAATAGCAATCCCTCACGAAAAGTGTTTTCCGGAAATGCTCAATGTTGTTCAGGACTTGTCAGAATCGTCGCGCTGCGACAGAGAAAGTTTCAACGCCTTGGGGTGTGATCCACGAACGGCAACAATTTTTGCAAACTCTTGGACCGGTACAAGTTGTATGTGGGTCAACGGTGGAGCGACCAGTTTGTACCGTCTGTGCACACGTCTAGT
>SRQG01000155.1:0-64663 GCA_018360325.1 Claviceps aff. humidiphila group G2b
AGGGCAGTCGGCCGCTGTGGCGAGGCCAGCGCCGATGATGCTGGAGAGAATCAGAGATGTCTTCATTTCGTCGAGAGGGTTGGACAGGTAAAGAAAGTGAGTTGTGATGAGAGACCGACAGTCGGTAAGGAAAAGTGAGTATTTGAAACGAGTGTGCTTGAGGTTCTGCTGTTCTGTCTACTTCACACAGTGGCATGCTCCCTGACATATCTGGCCAACATGGCGAAATTTCTCGCGAGAATGCCGTGTTTCCCTCCAACTTGCACCACCCCGGACTCATGGATTGGCTGCGAGGAATTCTGTTTGGAATTTTGCTGGAAGCGTCATAGCGGTCTGGCAGATAACCTCAACCCTTGGCACAACTAAACCGGTTCTGTATTCGTGGGTTGATTGGCGGGTCGAAGCCAAAATTAACGACATACAAATGCCTTGTCCCTCACTCCGTAGATGGTAAGTTAAACCCGAGTCGGTTTGGTCACTGCCGTCAGTGGTTGACTGACGGGTTGAAGCTCCTCTTTCCAACGGATCCTAAGCTCATCCCTTGGTAAGCTCCAACCAGAATGGAATCATGGATATTTACTACATTGGATGCCATTAAGGTAATCTTAAGCCGGCTTGAGGTTCGGTAGACAGTTGGAACTTGGCGGGTCGCAAGCTCGTATCGACAACGCATCGAACTGTTCCTGCTGATGCCTGCATGCGAATGTATACACATGTCCCAAAGAAGAAGGTCGAAACCTCTTGAAATTGCATGTAGACTTTCTTGCCAGCTGCCTCTCCCAGGATTTCGCATGTATCCGCTTGAATCGACAAGGACCGGACCATGCCCTGCCCTGCGCTCAGTGACGGGTCGGGTCAGTAGGTATGTACTGGAATAATAGGTACCCAACGTCAAGACAACAACAATAAAATGGGAGGGCCGAGGGGCCCTTCCTGCTTCGGATAGAGTACCTACCTAGTGGGCTAGTAGAGCTAAAACGACCGCGAATCTGGTTCGTCGTCTCTTGCAGCTCCGTGTCAAGCATAAATTACAATCATGCCCTGCTCGCTACGCTCGCTATAAGTTAGCAAGCTACCTAATACATGTAGATACATAGAGGTATGTATCTCCATCATCTGCGCATGCTGTTTTCTGCCAG
The DNA here is from genome assembly GCA_018360325.1 of Claviceps aff. humidiphila group G2b. Taxonomy (NCBI): domain Eukaryota; kingdom Fungi; phylum Ascomycota; class Sordariomycetes; order Hypocreales; family Clavicipitaceae; genus Claviceps; species Claviceps aff. humidiphila group G2b. The sequence goes on from SRQG01000155.1 coordinate 1,140, forward strand.
AGTTGACCGGCCGCGACTTTAACATGTTCTACCTCTTAGGTACCTAGGTACAGTAACGAATATACATGAAGTCAAGTCAAGCTTTGCTTTACGTCTAATCTTTTCGATCATCGTCGCAGAATACCTAGTTCAGCTTTACTAACTATTTATTAGTGGCACACCGAGCTCGGAGCGCGAGCAAAATAGTCATAGCGCGGCAACCATAGCAATCGTAACCATGCTAAAAGTGTGAGGAATCGGATCCGGGATATGTACGCCCACCGACCCGACGTCAGTTGGTAGGAACCGGCTTATTAGTGCGGGATATAGGTACAAGCTACAGCGCAACGGTCAGAGCCTGAGCTGTCACACGCACACCACGACGGCAACGGCAATAAGAAACACAACGGACCAACTTCCAAGTCCTCACGAGTCACTATGTAGGTATGTACGTATTGGTCTTGCACAGGTACCATACGGAGTATGTTCTCAGCAATTTCATGATTTCATCCTATGTCCAATGGTCCGGTATGTTAGCTCCTCTGCCTCTTATCCCCGTTTCTGAGACTCGTCAGTCGTCACTCACTCGTGATGGAGTACATACCTAGGTACCTATGAAAATACATAGGTACGCTTGAAGGATTTTGAAAACTGCCCCAACGCTTAACCTGATTTGGACGTAGAAGTACATTGACTGTAGGTACACATTGAGCGCAGCTTCTCCTCAACCTAATACATCCAACTTGACATGCGCATTTACTTCGATTGATACATCGGACTGTCGGGAATCCTTGAAGTCTGCCTTATTCTTGCCGCATTCACGTCGTGCATCGCGTTTCAAACGACATACGTAGTAGATAAAATAGATACATATGTAAGTAAAGAAGCGGCTCGACATGCAGGTTTGTGCCGGTGAGTTGCGACGTCTAAATCGGGCTAAGCGTTGAGGCAGTTTTTCAAATCCTTGATGAGGCGTATCGCCGTATTTTCAAATCCTTAAGGCGTATTTTAATACTTCTCGTGATGAGTTGTTCATGCTCGCCCTGATCATTCATCTGTTTTAAGCTCTAGGCAACTTAGTTCAGGGAGCGCAACCTTGATGACGACATGTCAACAACGATCAAGTGCAGGACCGATCCGCAGACTCTCTTGCACAACTTTGGAGGTCGCATCAACGCGGCGCGCATTTGAGTCTTTGACTGACCCCATGAATTGGAAGCGTCTAATAAATATAGGATGCGACAATGCGGAACCGCAATCGGAACGGAACGCCCAATGCCAACGCACTATCTTGTTCGGCATTTCGACAAAGCATGTATGTACCGAGATACTCAGTACGGAGTATGTACAATATGTACATACATTCCATTCCGCAGTCACAGTCGCTGTACATAGCATTATTTGCCGGGGAATACGAAGGCAAACTATAACGGAGGTAGGTCCCTAGAGGTATGTATGTATGTATGTATGTACATACTCCGTACCTGGTGGCAATGGTCCGCCACTGTGACGACGAAACACCAGGCACTTTGCAATTGCGTTAATGATGGCAATGTCCATGGGACATGACGATGGCGATGACGGTGATGAGAAGCGTCCGGGTGAACTTGGCCACATTCACATTGAGCCATGATGGAACGATTCTATCAGTCGACCCTCAAGCGAGGCCTTTCATCAATGGACGTGCCAGCTCTCTTCTGCGAGCCATAGGTACCTCCTACAGCACCTCTCTAGCCTGGCCTGCTGCTTTCAAAGACCATCTCAGACGCAAGCGTGAGCTTGTTGAACCCCGGTGCCAATGATATGCCTGCTCCTTTTGATTTCTATCCTGATTCCTTGTTGAAGTTCTGAACTACATACCTAGCTTCTTCTGTACATGTCCTATAGGGGTCCGCGCTGGGATCGTGAAAAGACGTCAACTTCGATGCATTAGGTGCATATGTACGAATTAGGTACAGTACATATGTACGGAGTACATTAGATACATATAGCTTCGGGAAGACGGCTCGGCCAGTCTTGGCAGCCGGCATGTGCACGGAGCCGGGAGTACTCCGTACGCACGGAGTCTACGGTTCTCGGTCGGTCCGAGACGAGGAGAACCCCCATCGATCGATTGTCCCCTGTTGGTGACAAGCGGGGTTCGATATCGCCTGGGTAATGTCAATTGAAAATAAGAGAGTAGGTACGCACTGCAGTCTGCGCGTGTGACATGAAGACTTCAATACATATGTACCTATCAATTGAAGTGCGTACCTCTACATTCGAAATAAAAAGTGGAGCATCGTCCCTTATTTTGCGGTGGTTTTTAGAAAGCTTTGCTGTGGTTTTGCGTACTCGTTCGATATAATGAAATGAGTAATCTCCCCACACGCTTGAAAAGTTTTCATTTTTGCTCGTACAGTCAAACCCCGTTAAAACGATATCAGCTATGTAAATGGCCTCCAGCCCATCGTTATATCGGGATATCGTTTTAACGTTTCTCAAGTGATCCAATTCTATCACGTGTTTCGTCACATGATCACTGATCTAGCACATGCTGCCCCACCTCAACACCATGTCGTCGGTTGAGTTGTGGCAGAAGTGTCAAATGTTCAAATTGACACACATAAATTGATGCTGCATGTGTGTGCCAGCCGCCTCAAAGCTTCCACCCGCGCACAGGGTTATTGTATGTACATTCAGACGCAAAGGAAAAAATACAGGACTTCATATGATATATAGAAAATTAAAGCCTACGCGTTTTGCGTCTTTTATTGCATCATGTACCAAATGCTATGAGTTCTTTAGGGTAGCATAACTCCACACAGACAGTGCATATAGGTACCTAACCTACCTAGGTACCTACATACTTATGTACCTGTACCTTAGGTACCTAACACGATGGGTGACTTGCCACATACGCACATACTTCTATGTATCAACAAGGGGTGTCTAAGGTGGGAAAGAAGTTCAAGAATGGCTGGAATGAGCCAAAACAATTGTGTCGCGATGAGGTTGGGGCAGATATCGCGTGAGGAATTGGGCAAAACATTGTGTCGCGATGACCCAAAACGATATCACGTGATTTTTCGAGCAAAATTCGCATTGTTATCGTTCAGGTGGGGTTTATCGTTATTTGTATGGGATTTCAGAAAATTTGGTCCAAATTTACTGTTAGAGTGAGGAAATCGATTTGTGGCGGATCGTTTTAACGGGGGTCGACTGTACATAAACGTCTTCGCCGCTTCGGTAACCTTCGCTCATCGGGTCAGCTAGCCTATGGACTAGGCGACGCTTCTGGAAGGAACGGACGGCCAGTTCCCGCCCGTTATTAGACGGCAGGAGAGATGGGTATGTAGGTATGTATGTATGTACCTAGAATGCCGTCCATTGGTGGACTGGGGTTGCTGAAAATCTAGACGAGTCGAGATCTTAGCAACCAACTTCAGTCTCGAACGCCTTTGGGGCGCCATCGGGCTGCCATCAGGTGGCCTTTATTAATTAGTGCCATCCATCGGGTTTGTCGACGAGCCGATCACAAAAGCCGAGCCGATGTGGCGCTAGCTGTTTGAGTACATAGCAACAAAAGAACGGGCTTCGACCAAGGCGGCGTCTAAATAGGTGCCTATATCGCTTGCGTCGCTTGCATCGCTTATCAGCCGCTCGAGGCGAGACACAGGCCATCCTGACGGCATCGGAGCACTTCGCCTTGAACAACGCTGAGACTCCGTCGAAAACACCAACATGCCGTCGCCGTCGCCGTCACCGTCGTCGCCTGCGAATACACAGACTCAGACTCGAACTCAGGCTCAGGCTCAGCATTCCGATAGCACAGCTACGACTTCGTCAAATGTCGCGCCAGGCCAAGTCACCAGTGTGAGCAATGTCACGGTATATCCCACCTCTGGCCCTGACGCCTACACAAGCCCGATTATGGCCACCGGCCGGGCTGGACCTCCGGCCTTGAACCCGCGATCTTGTGTGACCTGTCGCCGCCGCAAGGTTCGCTGCGACAAGCAAATGCCATGCTCGAACTGTCGTCGCGCGCGGATTCCTTGCGCTTTCCCCGCCCCCGGCCGAGCACCTCGCCAGCCTCGACCCAAAGATCCCAGTGCGCCGTCGAAATCGTCGAGCCACCGAGAGGCAGAACTCATCAAACGACTCAAGAAGCTTGAGGGCATTGTGGAAGAGCTCAGCGGCCAGATCGAAGAGCCTGGGGCTGCAGGCGCTTCTGGTACCTTTGGTGGCGCTACCGAAGTAAAACTGCTCTCATCTGCTGCCTCGCCAGAGCCTGTCTATCCCGGCGCTGATAGTCTACCCCTGCGACAATCATCTACTGGAAATTTCGAGGACTCTGCCACATGCGACGCCAGTTCCAGGGCAGCTTCGTCTGTGGGTGGTAGTAGCGACGGCGTGAAGGCAAAACCGAATTTCGGGCGGATGGTTGCCGACGAGGGCCGGCGAACCTCTCGCTATATTAGCAGTGGATTTTGGTCCGAGCTCAATGACGCAGTATGTAAAGTGTTGACAGCCAAAAGGAATCCCCCTCACTTTTCGAGATTAGACTGACAGTTGGGTCGATCAGCTTGATGCGATTCGAGAGGAAACCCAACGTCTGACTGACGAGGACGATGTTGATTCAGACTGCGAAGAGACACCCGAGGACTCGCCAAGAACAGTCTCGGGAAACATTAGTGATCACCATGCTTTCATCTTGGGATACCGCTCAGCCGATGTTGATCTTCAAAAGTTACATCCTCTCCCTGCCCAGTCCACCCTTTTATGGTCGATCTACATCGAGAATGTCGAGCCTCTCGTAAAAATCATGCATGTTCCATCCGTCGACTTGATCATGTGTGATGCCAGGGACAACTTCGACAAGCTCACCCCTGGAAATAAGGCCCTGGTATTTGTCATATATTTGGCTGCAATAATCTCTCTAGAACCCGACGAGGTAAGCGCCTGAATATCTTCTTTGGTCGCCCTCCCACATATGATGCGGCGACTTATGCATCGAATATTACAATACAGCTCTGACGATAGTGGTCATCTAGGTTCAAACATACTTTGGTGCAAACAAAAACGACTTGCTGGCGCAGTTTCGTTTCGCAGTGGAGCAAGCTTTAGCGCAGGCAAAGCTTCTCGACACTTCAGATCTCGTAGTATTGCGAGCATTTACCTTATTTCTCGTCGTGGTAAAGCGTCACGAAGACAGTCGATTCTGTTGGGCCTTGACCGGCCTGGCTGTTCGGATTGCCCAAGGCATGGGACTGCACCGCGATGGCAGTCACCTGAAGCTATCGCCGTTTGAAGCAGAAATGCGACGACGACTGTGGTGGGCCATTCTGATTCTAGATTTACGCTCCGCCGACGAGTTGGGAACCGACATGACTATCAGCGAGACTTCCTACGATACATTGATGCCGGCCAACATCAACGATTCTGATATTGGACCGGAAAGTATAGAAGCTCCAATACCTCGCGAAGGAAAATCAGACTGCGCAGTGACGATCGTACGATGCGAAATTTGTGCACTCGCCAGAAAAATCCTAAGAGCTGGCTCTGCGATGACTTCTCTATGCCCCTCCAGCGAGATGTCCAGCATAGCGGATCGAGAGCGTATGATTACTGAAGTATACCGACGTGTAGAACAAAAGTTCTTCCAACACGTTCTCGACGAGACAGATAGCCTCTACTGGGCTGCAGCCATGATCGCGCGAATCTTGGTGGGCAAGATGTGTCTTGTTATTTATCAACCGATGCTCTTTCCTGGTTCTGAATATGAGCTATCAGATGACATCCGGCAGCGCGTGTATATTTCTGCCATCGAAGTCATCGAGTACACCCATAGACTGAATGTCGATCTTCGGTGTAAACAATACAGCTGGCTATTCAAGACATACGCAATCTGGCACGCGGTTGCCTACACACTAATCGAGACTTGTCGACGGCCGTGGACCGCCTTAGTCGAACGTGGTTGGGATGCCGTCACTGGCTCCGCTATTGACCCTCTCGAGCTCGCCAAGATGGTTGATCATGCTGCTGTATTCTTACCTTTGCGAAAGCTCTTCACAAAGGCACGTGAGCACCGCGAATCAGAGATCAGAAGACTTCGACGCAATCAAGACGAGGCCCGACGTCTCGACTTCGCGGAGCGCTTAAACCCTGCACAGGCACGCTTTGGCCCTATTCCTGGCGCTGAAAACAGGATGGAACTGATGAGAGAGAAATGGTGGTCTCTAATCCGTCCTCAGGAGGCCCTATCAAAACCCTACCTTGCTCACCCATCAACAGTGTTCTGGGATCAATCTTCTACGAGTCAACCTGGGAGCGAAACTATGCAGAATCCAAATGGCAACATTTCTACAGAAATCAATATGTCTTCTGCCCTCATGGATTATATGGACGGAATCATGGCCCAACCAAATCCCGCTATAGCTGAATTGTGGCATCTCAATCAATTGAATGAAGGAAACCTCGTCACCGAGACGCCGACACTTGCTGCTCCCCCACTAACGTCGCAAGATCTGGCCGGCGACCAGAACACCATGAATGAACACAGACCGGAGCCTTTGCATATAGAAGCCTCCGGGGACGGCAGCCTGCCTACATATCTTTGGTCCGATGCGTTTACGCCAGTCAACGTTGGACCTAGTGGAGATACCGATATGCTGGGTGATGACTTTGACTGGCAAGATTGGAGCCAAAGCATCAGGGGCCTGGAGATGGGAAGCTCACAAAACCGTCCGACATGGTATTAGTAATGAAAGCCTCTTAGATCGAGGACCAAACGAAGACAGTATGTAGTTGTAGCAGGGTCACACATAAGCGCATACCTACACCATCCAGCTCGTGACATAATCACTCATAGAGAAGACACCCGAATTAAGAGAAGAAGAAGTTAAATTTTATGGAAAGGTCCTAGAAAGTGACAGCCACGTTGTAATCAAGTTGAACTCTCATTCTGTGGGAAATGCTGGCGCCTGTTCTTGGTAAAGTTGACACAGGTACTCCGTAGAGTACATAGAACGCAGCACGCTGGTTGGACCCATTTCAAGTTCCGACGACAAGTGGGGAACCCGCTCAAGCAACGCTAAATCAACACCTTCTTCCAAGTTCCATCATCTCCATTCCTCAGCCAACTATCTATCGGTCGCTCAAAACCTGTCTCCGAAAGCCAAGAAGTTGTTCTGCTTCCCGATCTCCGTCACCATGAATCCAGACCGACAAGCGATGATCGACGGGCCGAGGTCTCCTCGCAGACGGACCCCGGTCTCGGCGGCCAGAGTCGACTCGAAGAACAGAATATCAAAGCCATCACGACCGAGGGCGTCGAAAGCTCTTCATAGCGCAGCTACTTACCTCACTGAAGAAGAGCAATCTCGAAAGTTTGTTGCAGATGAAGACAAATTCGTCTTGAAGCAGTCAAAGAGGAAGGCAAATATCCGAGTGCGAGAAGGACGAGCCAAACCTATCGACCGCCTGGCGTTCAACTTGCGCTACATCGATCCTGAGCGCGATCTCTTCGACGACGATGACGGAGATGTATACGTCATGGTCAACTCTCCGCTGGAGATTATTAACGGTCTGCCTTTGGCAGAGCTGAAAGAACTCGAATCTGACATTACATCGTACCATGTCCTGGAGACCGAGAAAGAGAATCGCCGGTACTGGGAGGCTCTGCGGACGCTGTGCATCGATTTACAATCCAAGACTGAAGCCACCATGCGGGATGGTCGTGTAGTCAATAGCGTTATGGGTGACATTGATAGAATTCTGAGCCCCAAGACGTACGATCAGTTAGAAACTTTGGAAAAACAGATCAAGGCCAAGTTACGGTCAGATGATGACATTGATACGGATTACTGGGAACAACTGTTACGTCACCTTATGGTCTGGAAGTCCAAAGCGATACTGGGCCGCATACATGGAGAGATCATAGCAAAGCGACAAGAAATGTTGAAGGCTCGACAGCCTATCCCGCCATCCAGCGCATTTTCTCCAGCGGCAGTCCAGAGAGATGGGGCTGAAACAGCTTCGAATCCGACGGCTCTGCATCATGCGAGCGAAATCGCATCTCATGATACGACTCCACTAAAGGATCCCGAGGTGGGAACAGACTCGACGGTGCCGACTCTGAACAGCACAAGCGAAGTCACTTCCAATATTACAGATGGCGTGACAAACTTGGAGGCCGTGACAGCCTTGAAGGCTGCGGCTCTGGATTTTACGAGCGAAATCGCACCTCAAGGCACCACTGCCTTTCAAAATCGTGAGGCGGCGATGTCCTCGACGGTGCCGGCTCTGAACAATACGAGCGAAGACGCATCTAATGTCACAAACGCTCTGTACAATCGCGAGGCCGCAAGAGGCATATCCGAAAATGAAGAAGTCTTTGCCGCTGAAGAACAGGTAATCGCAACTTCGAGGCCCAAGTGGGCGGACAAGTATAGGGCGCGAAAACCTCGATACTTCAACAGGGTCCAGATGGGATATGAATGGAACAAATACAACCAAACGCACTATGACCACGACAATCCGCCCCCCAAAATGGTGCATGGATACAAGTTCAACATATTCTACCCCGATCTGATAGAGAAAACCAAGGCGCCGACGTTCAAAATTTTCCGAGAGCATGGACGAAGGCGAGGCGAGTCCTTTGCAGCAGCCGGAGAAGAAGATACGTGCCTGATTCGCTTCATTGCCGGACCCCCGTACGAAGACATTGCGTTTCGAATAGTTGATCGAGAGTGGGACTTCAGCTCCAAGCGGGAGCGTGGTTTCAAGAGTTCCTTCGAGAAGGTAGGACACGGCTACGCAGGCAAACAGTGCCACCCCCTCCCTTCTCCGAGAGAGTTCCTTGGCTAACGAGGCAATGTCAATCTCTGCAGGGAATATTACAACTACACTTCCAATTCAAAAAGGTACGTCCCCGCCAGCCTTTGCTCCAAGCTCAGGAAAGACAAGCACACTGACAGCCTCTCCACAGATCTTCTACCGCAAATAGACATGATTACGAGAAGGCATATATTTCCTTCTTGGCCTCCTCCGCAGAACTTTCCAGCTTGGAAGCGCAACTCGTCCCGGCTGGCTACAGGCGTGACAAGGGTGAGGAGACAGGCTCAAAGATTCCGCAAATTCGGGAGGCTGTGAAGACGGATACTGGACGGTGTGGCCGAAGATCGAAGGGTTCGGCACTTCTCACGCCCGCAAGGCTGCACTGATGCGAGATTACGGTCGTGGAGGCTGTTCAAAGAGGCTCCCAGACCACCTATCTAATGCCAACCTCTCTTGTTTCGTCAGTACGCGGCGACAGTGAGCCCAAGTACACAAGGTGCTCCCAATACTAGCATTTTGACATCCGTCTCGATGCCAGAAATACATGTTAAACAATATCATTTGAATGCTCGGGCTGACCACCCGAGAGCATGCCACGTCTGTCTTTCCTCGAGCGCAATAGATACATCCTTGCTACGTATCGACCAAAAACTCACACTTGTTGATCCCTCAAACCAGGAAATGGCGTCGACTTAGCTTGACGACTTTTCACCCTGCTGTTTCACATTGCGGGCAGTGGCACAAGGGCGTCGCCGTTATTCGTCTCTGACATGACATCTGCGTAGGACATGTTCAGGGACCAGGAAAAGCTAACGGACGGCTTGTCCGAAATGTCTTGCAGGGGAGCACGCTGGTGCAGCGGCCGCAAGCATGGATGACATGCCACGTTTGACGACATTCTAGAAGCTTTGCACTATTGCGTCTTGGATCGCGATATTCAGATTATCGACAGAGGAAGGTGAGGATGATGATTCTTTCGATGCAATTTTGTTATCAATTGGCAGGACTTCAACTGGCAATGCTCAAGCCATGCAATACCAACATCCAACGTACAGCACCTGGAATCGAAATCCAACTACTGCCTCACCTCTCTCAATCTACCCCCTTCTTTCTTCTCATGCACCCACACACACACACAACTTCATCAGAGCTTTCAGTCGATACACCCCATGCCGAGTTTGAGATCGAGATGGTTAGACTTGTGTAACCCATCGGGCTATGACTAGGGTGTGTGAGGCATGTTGCACAAGGACATGCTGCCCCATAGAGTACGTAACAACGCATCATCATTTTTGCGCAGACACACACCACACACCACACACCCACATACCACACACATACACACACACACACACGCACACACCCCTCCCCGTAAGCCAAGGACGGCTTTCAAGATGTGTTGGACTGAAGCTCACCGGCTGGTCTACGGTGTCTTTGCTAGGGTCGAGTTCAACAAGCGATTGCAACGGTGTTTCTCACAAGCTGTATCGCGAGGAGCAGCGAGTCCACGTGCATTGATTACAATACGTGGTGACTTGACGTTTGACATTGCAAGAAAAATGTTTCACCTTCTTCGTTCACAAGCTGTCTGTACCTCGTCCCTCACGGAAGTGAGGACCTTGGACCTTGGCAGCGCTCTACCCCATGGCGTGTTGTCCCCGTCCCGTTCCAGGTCGGCGTCATGTACCTGCAGTGGGCTTTTTGGTATAAGGCTTCATCCAACTGGCTGGACATAAAGAGGCTTCTATGCTTCGTCACCTGGAGACTATAAGACGGAAAGCTTCTCATTTCAAACCGACACTCATTTCTTTTGCAACGCTCAACTCTTTCTTACAGATATCTCACTCCCATTCTTTCCTCATACATCCATCTACTTGTGCGGTGATGTACCACTGCCACAAGTAAATGCCAAGAGCGATATATCTCGGCAATCCAATCTGCGCTGGCGAACACACAGAGAAACAACAGCCATTCTGTATCGTCTGAGCTCCTGACCCGACACACAAGCGGAACCTGAACTCTTGTGCCCTTCCTAGACCAACGACGGGACGACAGCCCGGCTGCGTACCAATATCTCCTTGCTTCAGGAGAACATTGGACCACATACCTCTGACGGAGCCTGTCTCGTGAGCTACACAGGATGTCACAACTGCCCATCCAACGTGTCCAAAGGCCTGACGGCTCTGCCTTTGAAATTGACTTGAGTTTTCGCGTTGCCGGCCACCCAAGCAACATAATGCCTCGAGATCTTAAGTCGAAGATCTCCTACCACCCTTACGTCTCCTGGCATCCTTTCTCACAACCTTCGCCCTCCTCGGACACCTCGCATGATTCAGACAGAACCATGGCACCGTGTAGTCGATCCAGCGATGCTAGACCAGAGGAAGCATGGTCATATCCTTCAATATGTCCTGCCGAACTGGGCTACTGGCTCCAGAACTACCCAAGCGCGGTAGATTCTCAGTGCCGCTGGATGAGCATCACGACGCACAATCCGCTCGATGCAGGCCCGTTAGAGTTGTCAGATTCTGTTACTGAATCGCCATTGTCAACGGGCACTCCCCACGACGTGCTGGCTTCGCAGCTCATTGAGACTCGAGCGTTGCCTTGGCCCATGGAACCGCCAGCGCCAATATTCACATCTGGATCTGCATCCACGTCTGTACATGCATCTCCAGGGCCAGAATCAATGGCCGATGTGAGAGACATGGCAGAAAGCGACAAGATTGACGAGCCGTATGCGAGGCTAATCTGCCGGGCCTTGATGAGCCGTGATGATCATACCATGTCGGTACAGGAGATTTACACATGGTTCAGGGAGAATACCAAGAAGGCAGAAGCGTTGTCAACAGGATGGACGAACAGCATTCGTCACAATCTAAGTTTGAATGCGGTACGTAAAAGAACATCCCGAGCAACGTTTTTTTCGTTTCTTGTTTTTTTGTTTCTTGTTTTCTGGTTTGCCTTGTTCAATCTTTCTCTATTTTCAGCACAAAGAGCTGACCTCTTTGTCACGTCTTTGCAGGCCTTTGTGAAAACAGAGTCAACTCCTCTGGATGATGCCAAGCCCAAGTCCAAGCCCAAGTCCAAAGGTTCGACACACACGAACAAGTGGGTATTGGCGGACTGGGCCGTAGCTGAAGGAGTTCAGAGCACGACCAGGTACCGGAACCAGGTCTATGCAAGGCGCGCTCCCGGGAAGCGAGCCAGAACTGCCGCCAGCGATCGAGCTAGGCTCTCCTCCTGCGTCCTTGATCAATCGGCCAAAAAGGCCATATCAGGTCGCAAGGGAGGCTGTGCGACGAAGGCGGCAAGGCAACGGACGCAACGGTTGCGAGATTGTAGGCCAGGGGGACCATTGTACGAATCGCCTCAGCAAACGCTCGACTTGGAAAGAGCACATCCAAGCGCGTATGGCTATGGCGATGCCGTCCCAATGAGTTACCCACTGGCACTGCATCATCAACCGTACCAGGAGGTACCGGCAGCCGGTTGCGGAAACGCTTTGGAATCGTCGCAACACTTTGGTGGTGGTTTTTCGGGCCCGGGTTTCGCATATCTGTCGGGCAATAGCGGCGGGAATTGCAGCCAAAACTGGGGTTCCCAAGCCTTCCAACCAGTCGGCTTGTATGCTGAGACAGGGACGCCGTTGAGCCTGTTCGGCCCCGACCCTGGGGCGAACGCGTGGCTTCCATCCCTGCCTCAGCAACCGTTTGGCATACCGGGAGACGATACACAGGTGGCGGGATCAGATTTTGGGGCGTGGAACGGCAGATTGCCTAGCGTGGATCTGAAAGGATGGTGTGGCGTTGGTCAGGGGTTCTGAATTTGGCTGGTGTTGGTATGGTTTGATTTGCTCAATGTTGCTATGTACGAGGGGTCTCGTACGGATTTGGCTTACGGAGTATGTATGTTTAGATTCGTCCTCAGCGATGAGTGTATGTATATTTGCGGACATGGAATCCGAGCACCCCGGATGCACGCTTGATGCAAAGTTGCGAAGAGGGCGCGGGGGGGCTTAGCTAGGTATGCATAGTAGAGAAGCCTGCATTGAACCTAGAAGTCAAACCACCAAGATTTTCGGCAAGTTATTTTTTTTCCATTATGACTCAGGTTCAGGTTTCTTCTTTGCTCCTCCGCCTATCATGTGAGACATGCATCAGAGACACGATGTCACCTTCCGAGCATGGCCATGCGACATGTGCGAGCATGCAAACGCTCCGGTGTGTGTCATTGCTAGATACTATTCATATCGATGGAACCTACCTACCTACCTACATACCTACATAGATACCATTCTTGCTTGGGCAGCGCAAAGAATAGAAAAGCAAAGTCTGTGTGTCAGTGAGAAAGTACAAAGGTCTTTGTACCATCGCACACGCATTGCAACATTGTTCAACGTTGATAGGCTGAGGGCTCAGACAGGCTCATGCACCCAGCGATCTGGTTACTTTTATCCTGGCATATGTACCTATATCATGATTCATAATATGTAAATGATCGAGAAAATACGACGTGTACCTTTTTTTGTCCCATGTCCGCCGTATCCTTGTTTTCCCCACTTTGAGCACATCTCCGCGAGCTCCCGCCTGCCACGCGCCTACCAAACGCCAGATCGGACGGCAATGGGAGGATCGGACCGCGAGTTGGATGGGATGCGAATTGACCAATTACATGTACATATGTACTGTGGCATGTGTATGAGACACCAGGAGAGAAGCTACTTGATTGGCAGTGGCGATTTGAGAATCGAGGCATCTGGGGAGGTGCTTTGCCCGGACGACTGTAATAACTCAATCCCTTTTTATTATCCGTCATCATGCCCCTCCCTCCGAGTCCCGATCACTGATCTTTCGTAGGTAGTGTCGTCAAGTTGTTGTTGCATTGGCAGTTTTGTGTATCCAATATCATATCGTCTCCCCTATCAAGTGAGTTGAATTCTGTGGCTCGTTTGAACTTTGCAAAAATTTGTGCTGCCGACATGCCGCGCCCACCGGAAGGGTTCGGGAGGGGACACAGAAGGTCTGGCCACGGACCATGTAAGCAAAGAACGTCGCGAAGTCTGAAGAGCGGTGATGATGTACGACGAACGTATATGCACCCTGGGCATGCACCCCATCTTCATGTTCATGCATGTGAGCAATGAAAATGGACTGCTCACTACACACTGCGCAGCGCAGCATCGATGGGTCGAAGAAAGAGGGGGGTTTGGAAATCAACTGCATGAGCAGCATTGCCTTGGCCCTTGACCTCGCCTTGCACCACGTAGCATCGTATCGCTGGGCGCGCGGGGAACAAAATAAGATTTAGGTTCGCGAGATCTGCGCATACGCGCCGGCGGCCGCATCATCAAAAAAAGGACCCCCGTTTCTGATGATACCTCTGGCGTTGCCAAGATTTTCCCCGGCGGTTCTACAATGTCAGCAGCCTTTTGCCCTGCCCTGTTTCGCCCGAGGAACTCCAATAGTGTCACCCACCCCTTGGACGGAGAGGAACAGGAGAAGGAGGACAAAAAAGAAGGCGACGATGAAGGACGATGGCCTCAATTGGGGCGTGTCAGGCGTTCTGTGGTTCCCTTGGCAGGGCGTCGCTCTGTCAACCCAGGACCAGACCAGACCAGACGGATACATACATAGCTTGCGGCTGGAACTGGCCGGGGTTCTTTGTCAAGGAGCCTCCGTTGCCTTCCGTTCCCATGCGCAATCAAGGACACAGTGAATGGGCCGTAAATTTACACCGAAAAAGCCCAATACGCCTCAAGTTTCATGTCGATCTTGTTTCCTTCTGCATCGGCCTAGGCCGAGATGAAGAAACGAGAGGGGCTCAAGCGTAGTGGAATTGGATTCCGTCCGATGGCGTAGGGACCAGTGAATGCACTGACGCCAGCTACGCCGTGGTTGCGGACGGCATGATCGGCCTAGGCCGAGACTAAAAGATGAAAGAGGTTCAACGTTCTGCCATTCAGTCCGGTGACGTAGATACCAATGAGTGCACTGCCGCTGACGCGGGTGCATGTCATGTGGGCGGCCTGTCCCATGGGCCGGACCTGCAAAGAAACGGCAAATGGAACATGTGTCATGCCTCTCGATGAGACGAGATTGTGATCGAGTGGGTGTGTATGCAGTTTCTCTTGCTCTGGACATCTCGGGCGAGTCGGTCAGTCATTTACGGAGACTTTCGTCGGAATCCATGACCAACACGCACATCACATCGATGCTCGAGATGCGAATGTACCAGTGACCTGACACCGTTTCAAGGGTCCCAAGGGGAATGTGCAACGCGGCTGACGCCTTGAGCTTGCCGTATGTACATAGAATGTATCCATGTACATGCAGTAGCAGGCAGTAAGTCCATGGCCGGTGGCGGCGTTTTGCGTTTTGAATTACTCTCTGCACAAGAAGATCGCCATCGGCATGACACTTGCCAACTGGCATGCTGTACTGGCAGAGTTGTCAGTAGTGGTACGAGGCAAGTCCGGGGTCGGTGTCACGACTTCACGATAGATACATACGGTCTGGTCTCTGTGAGAGGCGAGAGGGGGGTGGCTTGTAGTTCGGCCATGATCGCCGGTGCTCAAAGTACGGCGGCGTTGATGAGATTAGGTACGCGTATACCGGTGCATGTATGCAAGCGGGTATGCGAGACATCAAGGAGACAACCCTTGTCCTTTTCATTCACCCCTTTGACCTTGTTATTCTGCGGATAGGTATTTGCTTCTTGTTCTTCGCCTCTCAGCCTCTCAGGTACCTTGCTGCTGTAGTACGAGCCTATCCGGCATCTGTCTCGACTCCATGCTCTGCGCACGCAATGTGTCGTTGACTCGTTGCACCGCATGGTGGCACAGACCTTTCTTGTTGCGTTTCATTTGCGCCTTATTTTTTTGAGGCTCCTGAAGACTGAAATCACTACCTACTCTCCATCGACATTTAGTTGCATATGTGAGTGCATACTGGCCCTGAATCGTCCTGGATATGCATATCGTATGCGCCGACTGCACCGTCTGCATCATCCTCTAGCGTATGTACTGGCTAGTTTCCGTTTGGGATTTAAGCTTAGCGGGCCGGATAATGTGCCCTTGAAAGTTGTAACTTGACACGAGGTAGGACGGCCCTAGCATTCTCTTGATCTCATCCGGAGCGGAAGCCGCATGCAAACGTTGGGCAGCTGACATAGACCGAGCGCGCTCTCATCCGGATTTCTCATGATATTCTGTGTACAACGTATACAACGTCATATACCCTCCAGACTCCAAGAGGTTTAGTGGGACGAGCTCCATGCCGGGAGGTCCAGAAAGAACAAGCCCTTGCGGGCGGGCCGCACTTCCGCCTCACCGTTTTATTTCCGTTGCCGTTCTTCGCCTCCTATTATTCTTTAGTCGATCCAGTATCCTGATGCAGGCTGTAAGCGGAATTGCGAAGGCAGTAATGGCCGGCTTACGGTCGTATGGCCGGTCTAATACCACTTCAAGTCGGCTGGTCATCAAGTGTCTAGATGAACATAACGAAGAGCGCCGCCCTCAGTGGATTAGCTGGTCATGTTGACGTCCTTGACGATGACGACGACGAATGCTGCTAAGAAGAGCGTCGCAGCATAAATGGTGCTGACAGGAGGGAATTTTTGCAAGGGCGCAAGAAACTGGGCAACACAACCTCCCAATTGTAGGCACTACCCAACATTGTTCCATAGAACTCTCAGTATCGTGAAATCAGCCACCAAAGCAATGCACCTTAGACGCATGGATGAGAACGCAAGGAGCTTATCCGCCGCAGTCACGACCCAGACAAGTTAGTCATCTTCAACAAGTTGACGCCGAGCCTTCTTTTCCGCAGACAATGCCAGCAGTAGCCTCACCGATATCCGAGACTGCAAAAGGTCAACAAGCCACTTTACATGCTGAGGGGGGAGTTGAATAGCGGTGAAGCGGGAGCTAAGATGTACCCCGCGAAACACGGCCTGCTCAGTGCTCACTCACATATCTGCTGCAATTCAACAACCTCATCGCAAGGGACACGAAGCTGACTGGCCTAGCGTCTCTGTTCTCACAATGATGCACTGCACGGCACTACTCCCACCCATCAACACCATACAAGCCACTCCCGACATTGTCGCGGGAAAGAAGCCATAGTTGCGTGATTCGAACCCGTGTTCGCCAGTGTTAATGCCTGTGTTGCTAGGGGAAAATGGGCAGCGGTAAGTACTAAGTCCTTGTAGCCCAGAAGGAGGGGGCCAAAGTATAGAATACCGCACCTTGTTCAGCTCGTATGCAACCTTGATGCAGAGCTGCGGACTGCGTCCAAATGAGGCGAATTTGCCTTGACCGGGAACTCTTTTGCGCATGGATCTTGGTACTTGACATGGTTTATTCTTCAGCCAATCTGCCATCAAGTGCTGGCACACTACGTACATAGTCCCTCGCAGTCATGTCCGCTGATCTGATGAATGAAGGAAGTCCCCCGGATCCAGGTATTCGGATCCCGGGAGGCAACATGCTCGCAACAATGTGGGATGATACAGACAGTGTAGGTTTCGACTATTTTGGATTTGACGCAGACACACCTTCCATTCTAGCTCACAAGGCAAGCTAGCTTTCTTGCCCTGGTCATGAATTGCTTGTCATTGGCACCTAGCCGGCAGATGCAAGGGGATTGGCTCATCTGCAATGCAAGAAAGCAGGCATAACCGGTTCGGGTATGGTGGAAAAGTTGCGCCCGCGCGAGTTTCGCCTGATTCTTGGCGGGGGGTGAGCTTATAATCACAGGCAAGACGACGAGGGCAGAAAGCTGGAAAGATTGATTTGGCCTGGTCGCAGGATGAAAACGATGGGTGCCATGAGATGAGGCTGGCTACTATTCTCGTCTTGGGAGTATCATAGCTATTCGGGGATGTATCATGGTCCATGGACTTGCGTGACATGTCCAAAATCTGCGTCGTCGTGTACGAAAGAGCGGTCGGCAATTTTGTGTGTCTCACGTTGCATGCCATGTCACTTCCAACTTTGCAAAAAAGGGGCCTCCGAGAAAGCAAGCCAATGTGGACGAGATATCAGCCGGGCCATCTTCAGCATCAGCTTGGCGTGGCCTGATTCAGAACGTGCAACGGCTGCAAGGTTGCCGCCCGCTTGACGAGAGATGCACGTCAGCCGCGCGGGCGCAGACACTGGGGCCTACCTAACCACATTATGGCCAAATACACCCGCCCCAATACTCACGAGAGCAAGTGCTTGGTAGAGGAGTTCTCATGTCGTGGTGTGGGTGGCAGACTGATTAGAGAAAGTTATCGCGTGTACGACACCTATTGCAGTGAGTATTCCAGAGGCTTCAATCCGACAGAACTGTATGCAACGTAAAAGTTTCTCTCGATGACAGATACTAGACGCAATGGAGGAATTTCTAATCATGCGCGAAAGAGGTAATTCCTGCTCTCCAAGTCTTCCGTACATATTCACCGCCTTTTAGCGATGCTGACGTGCAGACAGTATTAGATGAAAGCTTACCATTTCTAGGGTGGTCCCCCTCTGTGAAGAATGATGAAACAACATGTCGTCAAAGTTGTAATGTCCAGAGCCTACAGGTTGTGAGATGCACGTAAAATCGACAAGTGGACTTGAAGGAAGCAGAAGACCCTTCCCCCGAGGAGGAGCCTATACTGCTCGAAATCTGGAAATATAGACAGTGAAAATCTATCCAACTTGGAAAGTATACGGGTCCCCAATGTGCTCATCGCGTTCAAAACCGGCGTTTCTTTCTTTTCGGTCCAGCAGCAGCTTTCTTTTCCAGCTCCCGCTTGAGCTCCTCTCTCTTGCGATCCGCTCGCTCTTGTGACGACTCTCTTGGTTTCTCCTCCAATTTTGGGGGTTCACTTTGTTGCGTAGACCGGCCGCGGCTCTCGCCGTCATCCTGATGAATCGGCTTTGGCGGCTTGCCTCCAATTTTCCCTAAAGTTGCGTGATGAGGTTTGTCCTGTGTATCTGTGACCTCTGTCTCTCCAACAAAGGAGTGCGCTTTTGTTGCGCCGCCCCCAATGACGCCAAGACCCCCTTTCTTCTGAGCTCTGTTTGATGCTGTAGTCTCGTTTGGAGGCGATGCTGGCGAGGAGTTCTGCAGTGAGGCTGTTACATCGTCATCGTCCGATGCCTCAGAAGCCGTTTCCTCATCATCATCCAGTGGCAATTTTGCGTCGTCGCCGTGTGAAGGTGATGATGGTGGATGCCGAGGTTGCGCCGGCTGCCTCTTGACCCCAATGGCGCCCAATCGTGATGTTACTCTCTCGGTTTCAGATTGCCGTCTGCGGTCGGACAGGACGGATGACGGGCCACTATCCGGCACTTTCAAGTCTTGACTTTTGTCCACTGTCGCGTCAGCGTGGCCGGTTCCGTTAGGAGAACCGTTAGGAGAGTGTGCGGTGTCTTCAGTCGACTTGAGATGAGGAGGCGTGGACTGAACTTGGAAGTCATCGTCATCGTCATCGTTATGAATGGCCGATCGTTTTGGTACAGTAGGCGTGATACTTCTTGACGGCGGGGCCTTGGTTTGCTTTTGTTGCGAAAATTGACCAGTTGGCTGAAAACCATGCCACCACTGATCCAGCGCTGGTGAATTATCGATCTCGAGACTGGTTCGACATTCCAAACCACTTGCTCCGAACACGCCTTGTATAAGCTCACTCACGCCACCAGAATCTGAGGCGTTTGAATCAAGCTCATCCTTCCACTTGTATACGTTGAATGAACCGACGCCCTTGACCCGATCCTCAGCGGCAGCGCGTGTAACCCCTTTTCGGCCGGATAGTGCGGTAAAAACATGCTCCAACCCAGCGCCCATTGCTTCAAGCTTGTCGAACATTTTTGTGATGACGGCATCCTTGCACTTAATTACTTCCGTCAGGGATTGTACTTCTCGGAGCCTGTCAAAGTTTGCTTGGATTAAAGGCAGAACAAGCTCCGTCGCGACAGCGGATGACGGTAGCTTCTTCAGATGTATCGGCCATCTCAGAGGGCTAAAGCCTTGGAGCCGACATGTAACGTTAATGGTGAGCCCTCCTTCGCCGGCATCAGAGACGGTAGCTGGAGATAAAGACAGGCTCGTAGTGTCATGACCATCTTGTGAAGGGTCCAGGGCTGATTTTAAGCAGGACAAGAATTTGTTCATATTCTCTTCAGTGTCACTAGGATCGATACTAGTATTCTCACTCCAGGCCCTCATGCATATGGCTTTTCGATCCAGTTTCTCTGACCACATGTTTGCCATGTCGCTGATGCTAACGACATAGGAAGAAGGACCCATATCCGCAGACACCAGGAGTACAGGCAGTCCATATGAAACTGGAAGTGGCAGAGGTCGCCAAGTATCAGGCTTGAATGTAGACATGACGTCGAATGCCGGTTTCTTGATGCTTCAGACAAGGAATGATTTCCTTCCGCGGCGATGATCACCAGAGACGGTCCACGGAGAGCCGTTGCCAATCGGGATCCGATGGGCAGGGTAATACTGGAAGCGCTGATATAAGATCCAGTCTCTGCAATTACAAGCTGAAAGCGCCTGAGGCGAGACAATCAGGAGCGAGCTCCCCAAAGTGCAAAAGAGGGTTCGTTGCAGGAGCGTGCCCCTTTAGTCCTTCGGCTGCTGGAAACGTAGGGATCGCGCTCACAAATTGCGCGAAACATGACACGACGAGTCCGAGAAGAATATTTGGACGGCGTTATGATGAGGAGTCCAATGGTTCCAGCAACTGACGACAAAATACCGGTCTGTTCTTATTTCAGGAAAGCGCGCTCCGGTGAGCGGGGAGGTAGTCTGCTCGTCAAATCGACTGATCAGTTGAGCTTGAATCAAAACTTAGCAGACATCATCATCAAAGGGGAGATGACACGGCCAGTGATTTCGTAAAAAGCTTGACGAGACAGCAGCCAGCGTGGTCTCTCGAAGCGCAAGGCACAATCTGAAGCCATCGCGTCGTTGAAGTTCGATGGCATGTGGGGTCAAAAAGAAGGGTGGGTCCGAAGAAAACGCAGCGTCGCGACTCGCGACTCGCGTCAGACTTCAGTGTACGTCATTTAGCTACCACCCTTCAAACTCTGTGTATTTTTCTTCTTGCGCATCTCTGGCATACAAATGGCCTCAGTCTGTAGAAGTGAATTCATGGCAGCTGGCAACATACCATCAACGCAAGATAAGCTGTCTGTCTGCAATTTTGGGGAGACTGGACATGGCTGAAGGCGGCGTGATTCGTGACTAACATCTCCAAAGGATGATGGCCCTTTATAAGACTTTGGATAAGTTTGGAATGGGGCCACGCGACCTGTCCGCCATGTCGTGCCCATCCCTTTCGCCATCGCCCACGCCTTGGATTATTTTCAATGCGGCCAAGGCAGGAATCTTGCCACGTGATGTCGGTATCATCGCGTGGGCACCCATGATCCAACCCAAATCACAACAAGACAACGTTACCTACTCAACGCAACGGTGGCCATCAGAGCTCCCGCTTCTCTAGGTAGTTTCATCCATCGGGACCGCAGAAGCCAAAGTCAGTCAACAGTTCTTTGGAATATCATGTCGTTAGGCCGATGTGATGGACCCGTTGAAGATAACAATCCGTCCGATCTTTTAGAGCCCGCTGCTAGACGCCGCGCCTCGCGCTAGCTCAGTCATGCCATCATCGACCAGGCGCTCCTTGAGTTACGGCTCGTGAGCAGAAGATTTCGAAATTTTGTGTCGCGGGCATGTTCACAAGTCAAAATTTTCACCAATTCATGTCAAACGCCGCTATCTAAGTCGCCATAATTGAATATTTGCTGTTGGCCAATGCCTGACCACATTATACGGAGCTTTCGTTAAATGCAGTGCCTTCAATCACTACTGCCCGCGTCTCGTCTTTTCATCTGTCGCAGCCAGGTACCGCGTTCAACCGTTCACATCGAGCTGTCGCACGTATACCGCCGGATCATCCACACGTCAACGCGTCACTGCGCCGCTGCCGCTGCAATGCCTCCGAAGAGAACCAAACGGAAGTCGAAAAGTCCACCAGTCGCAAATGGTGACAATGCCAAACGAGCCAAAACGTCCAACGGCACTAGTCTGCGAGAACCACACCACCGGGCTGGGGAAGCAGAGAAGCACGGCATTGTACTTCGCAAGTACTACCCGCCAGAGATGAACAATGAAAGGGCTCGCGCGTATAACAAAAACGAACTCCCACGACCCGTCGAAGACCTGATCTCTGCATTGGAGGACACGGCAGAGATGCGCAAAACAGTTCAAGTAAAAGATGCCATAGTTCACTGGTTCAAACGAGACCTGCGCTGCAATGACAACAGAGCCCTTGCGCTGGCCAGCGAAAAGGCGAAGGAAGCGGGAGTACCACTCATATGCATGTACATTGTCAGCCCGCAGGACTTTGAGGCTCATTTGACAGCCCCTATCCGAGTGGATTTTGAATTAAGGACCCTCGAGATCCTTAAGCAAGATCTAGCAAAGCTCGACATTCCCCTTTACGTCGAAACGGTGGATAAGAGGAAGAACATACCGAACAGAATTTCGGAGCTCCTTGAGCAATGGGGTAGCCGGCATCTGTTTGCCAACATGGAATACGAGGTAGATGAGCTTCGTCGAGAAGCTTCCATGGTCCGCGCCCTATCCGAGAACGGGAAAGCCTTGGAAGTTGTGCATGACAGTTGCGTCGTTCCTCCTGGAGAGCTTAAAACTGGAACTGGGAATCAATATGCCGTGTACTCGCCATGGTTTCGGACGTGGGTTGCCCACGTTCACGCCAACCTAGATCTACTTGAGCTATTTGAGCCGCCGCATAAGAACCCGGACTCGACGAGGAAGCAATTCAAAGACCTGTTTGAATGCAGTATCCCAGAAGCTCCTCCCAACAAACAGCTTGGCAAAGATGAGAAGAAAAGATTTCACTCCCTCTGGCCGGCTGGAGAGCACGCTGCCCAGGAGAGGCTTCAGAAGTTCTGCGACGAAAGCGTCGGAAATTACAGCGACCGAAGAAACATTCCCTCGGCCGAATGCACGTCGTGTCTTTCGGTTCATCTGGCCAGTGGGACTCTAAGTAGCCGTACATGCGTGCGTACGGCAAGAGATAGAAACAATACCAAAAAGCTAGATGGCGGGAATGAAGGTATTCGTGTATGGATAAGCGAAGTGGCTTGGCGAGATTTCTACAAGCACGTGCTCGTCCATTGGCCCTACGTCTGGTAAGTTTATCGTCTTTCTCGCATGGCTCCTGATCACTGATGATTGATCACCTACTCTAGCATGAACAAGCCCTTCAAGCCTGAGTATTCCAACATCGACTGGTCATATGATGAAGATCAGTTCAAGGCATGGTGCGAAGGCCGAACCGGGTTCCCCATCGTTGATGCGGCAATGCGGCAACTCAAACACCTCGGCTACATGCATAATCGCTGCCGCATGATCGTCGCTTGCTTCTTAGCTAAAGATCTTCTCATCGACTGGCGCAAGGGCGAACGCTACTTTATGGAAACTTTAATAGATGGCGACTTTGCCAGCAACAATGGAGGATGGGGGTTTAGTGCCAGTGTCGGAGTTGATCCACAACCCTACTTCCGAATATTCAATCCTCTCCTGCAAAGCGAGAAGTTCGACCCTGATGGCGAATACATTCGCAAGTGGGTGCCCGAGCTCAAGGGTCTAACCAACAAACAGATTCACGACCCTTACGGCCGTGGAGTGGGCAGTCAAGTCAAAAAGACCGGGTATCCGGAGCCTATGGTCGTTCACAAGGAATGCAGAGATCGCGCGCTGAGTGCGTACAAAGAGGGTAGTGCCAGTGGCATGTAGAATAGTCTCACGCAAGTGTACGAACTGTTCAATATACAGAGCGTGGTCATGGGAAAGGGGGACTACATATCATGCGGGCAAAAGTTCAGACTCTCGATTCACATGATGTTGTTTCTCACACTTGCAAAATGTCTGACCCGTATCTGTACCATGGTGTTTTACTCATGTCAACACGGCTTTTTGAAGGCCAGAACTCAATCTGCGGCGCAGAGGCTATCGGAGTAGCCTCAGAATCCTCGGTCAAAGAGATTTTGGTCACACAGTACCAGACCGAAGAGACTTTGGACGCCGGAGGCATATCAGTGAAGCAAGGAACGAACGAAATGCGCCATCACTTATAAGACACATTGTGTTGCAGAAAGTGGCCGAATGCTCATGCCGTGAGTGTTTTTTTCTTTGTTTTTTTGAGGGAGTGTTGCTGGTCTCGAAATCGTGCCCAAACGCCTTCGTGAATTGAAATGAGACTTGCGGCAACTCCTAAGATCGACACACGAGATGCCTACTCATATCCGACCCGTCCGACAAGAAAAGTCAATTAGAATCGTCATGTTGCCATAATTCTATTCGGTGCCCTCCGTGCATTGTCTCCCTTCTCACATTTTCGACCTGGAGCTTCGATTTCGCGCAGCGCTTCCCTTTCTCCCTTCTCTCGTCGTCGTAAAGCAAAGAACCGAGAAACATTTATCGCTGGGCGCTCCACACGTTCTTCAACAGACCATCGCGCTGGGCCAGGCGGTTCATGGCGTCATCGGACTCTCCCATGGCACGAACGAATCCACACAGAGCGTAGACGTGGTTCTCTCCGGAGATAGCGCGGCCGCTCTCGTCAACCTTGGCGATAGAAATCTGGACCGAACCGTGGTCCTTGGCCTTGATGATGCGGTTGGTGGCAGAGCACTTGCGGGGGACGTAGCTGCGAAAGAAGTGTCATGTTAGTCGTTACTTGGAAAACCTTTGGCTGTTCGTGAACAACTAGAGTCTATTGAGGGCGCAAAAATTTCATACAGGTCCACGATCTCGCCACGGTCGTTCTCCATTTTGTCGGTTGTGTGGTGACGGTGTTGTCTTTGGGAGATAGAGATTGAGGTAGTTGTCCGGCGTCGATGTGGTCACCAATGGATTCGCTTGCGAAACGACCTACAAATTTACAATTTCGTGGGACGGGAAGGGCTTTCTGTGCGTCATGTGATATATCATCTGACGCCGTGCTGCTTTCGTGGATCCAAGCCCCACAATAACTAGAAGGCTGATTCGTGGCTGTAACGCGATGTTCTCTGTTGTGAACTTGTGGGCCGTTGTTACTGTGCGGGCGCGGAGCCTTTGCATCATTGAGATTGCCTCCTACAATTGGCTCGAACTCTTGAAGTAAGAGCGCTCCCATTTCAACCATTTTGCCGTTCTCTAGGGTTGTGAGATGCGCTCTGCGCACTCAGACCCGACTTGATGGGAAGATGGCATCGCCTGACGTCTTCCTGTCTTCTCCTTCTCGCAGGTCGAAACAGTACGTCGTTCCATCGTCTTCTCCAGACTTGCCATCCATCCAAGACTTGCTCTCTCGGGATGCGAGACGGCCAGCTACAAAGAGCGCTGGTAAGGCGGCGCAAATCACCGACACCGCGACTTCCTCGTTTTCTGGCCCGCGGGAGCTTTGGAGATCGGCGCAAGCTGCCAAAATCAATCAAACCAGCTCCTTACATGATTCGTCACTCATCGTGATCGAAGACAATGGCGCGCCAAAAACCTCCGTCGACCTTGCTTCGAATGGCCAGACCCCGCCCCGTAGACGACGTCGCTCAAACGAAGAACTTGTACGCGAAGCTGGCCAACAAGAGACGCGAACAAATGGGGCATCCACGTCGAACACAGCCCAACCACCATGGAAAAAGTTCAAATCTGAGACGCCGGAAAAGAAAGCAGCCAGAAGCCCGCGCAGTTCAGAGCCTGTGCGTTTGGAATCGATGCTTTGTGCAGCGGATGTAGCTCTCGTTGACGATACAGACCAAGTCTGCTCTCCAATGGAAGGCTCGTTACTACCGGCACAATCTGGAACTAGATTATGGGGCTCCCAAGACTCGCTCCAACTAGAATCTGCTATGACACGCAGGAAAGACTGGACGCCGCCGAGAAAGACTACAACAAATGCCGATCTTCTCGAATCCTCAGCAGCCGTCGATCCCATTGACTTGGATGAAGACGCGAATACGGCTTCCTTTGAGACGCTCTTGACTGCTTACAAGCTTCATGATGGCCTTACTGTTGAAAGTGAATCTCAGCAAAGTGATGGATTAGCATCCAAGAAACGAAAGACAGATGCACAACCTGTTCTAACATCTCTAGCACCACCGCTCCCTATCATTGCAAACACAGTCGCCAAAAAAAAGGTGTCGCGTGCGAAACCGAGAACCATAACTGCAATCGCCACGGCCGCATACAAACAAGCGACGCAGATCGATTCTCAGAATGCTGCTGTGGAGGAAACGAAAGATGCACCATTGATGCATCATCAGAATGCTGTGCGAAAGGAGGCGAAATCCAAATCGCGGAAACAGCCAGCAAAATCAAAAAAGATGAAACCGCCCAAGCCCATATTGTTCTCTCCCGAAACTGCTCTGAAGCAGGTCGCTCAACAGGATTTCGTCTTCGGCACCTCGAGTCAGTTGGCAGGAGAGCAATCGCCAACATTCTTACGAGACCTACAAAGAGCTATGAAGTCCTCGAATCAACTCGACGAAGTTCGATACACAACTCCTTTGAATAGTGACACGATTGAACCTCCAGAATGTCGGCCAAAACTTTGGGACGCTGCAGCCCGAGATGCCGATGGGGATGTGTTTGACGCGGAAGTTATCAACCTGATAGAGAGTGATGCATGCGCGCCACAAACGCCTGAACGAGACCCATTCGGATATTGCAAAGGCGACGTTAGTCTAAACACACAGCCTCGCACTGCTTCCAAACAAGCCATCGATGTTTCTTCAACAGACAATGACGGGTTTGTCGATCTTTCAGATATACTGCCAACGAGCCCAAAGGCAGCCCATACCACGCCAGAGACCGCGCCAGAGACGCTAGAAATAGGACATATTCCAACCGGTTATTCTTCACCTGAAAGCCAAGAACGTTCTCATCTAGAGGCTGCTCTCATAAGCTGTAATGAGGCCTCCAAGGCAAACATGCTCCCTAATGTCCCACGACCCGCCTTTGAGGATTACACCGATGCACAGCTATCAACAGAGGTGTCTCGATACGGGTTTAAGCCAATTAAACGGCGTTCGGCGATGGTCGCGCTTTTAGAACAATGCTGGCAGCAAAAGGTGGGAAACAACGGGCACCAGATCAGAACGCAGTCCACCGCCGCGCGAGTGTCAAAGTCGGCAACTTCGTCTCTTATAAAGCGACCTCGAGGACGGCCACGAAAGGATTCAATCAATCATGCCCAAGCACAAGAGCCCCCACCCTCTGCGCAAGTAGCCGAAAGTCCAAAGCGGCCCCGAGGGCGTCCACGAAAGGACTCGATAAACAATGATCAAGCACGAGATCCCTCACCCTCTGCGCAAGTAGCTGAAAGCCCGAAGCGACCTCGTGGACGGCCGCGAAAGGATTCCGTCAGTAAGAGCCAAGCGCAAGATCCCGCAACCTCTGCGCAAGTAGCTGAAAGCCCGAAGCGACCCCGAGGGCGTCCACGAAAGGACTCGATCAACAATGATCAAGCACAAGATCCCGCACCCTCTGCGCAAGTAGCCGAAAGCCCAAAGCGACCTCGTGGACGGCCCCGAAAGGACTCAATTGACAGTGCCAAGGCACAAGATCTCTCACCCTCTGTGCAAGTGTCTGAACTTCTAAAGCAGTTTCGAAGTCTCACCGGAAATAATGCTCCAAGTAGAATCAAAAAGACCCCAGCAGAGACCACTACAAGTAAGCGTAAAGCAACGTCCTCGAAGGCAAACCAGGATTCAGAAACAAATCTAAGCATAACAAACCCCCTAACAAGGACGACTTTAAGCAAGCGGAAAGCAACATCTCCAAAAGCAAAGAAGGTTACAAAGGTAATTGAAATATCAGATTCGGAATCTGACTCGGTCGATTCTCTCAGCTCATCTCCATCTTCGTCTGGCTCAACGTCATCCTCACCTCGACACGATGTCGACTCAACGATGTCGTTTGGCGAAGACACCGAACTTTCTCTCGCCCTGACTTTCACAGCTTCAGACGAAACTTTGTTTAAGTACATCACAAGGGCAATCACCACAGCACCTCGAACCTCTGTCCCCACTGAACCTTCATGGCATGAGAAGATACTGCTGTATGATCCGGTTGTGTTGGAAGATCTCACGGATTGGTTGAACAGCGGACAGCTCACTCGTGTTGGCTACAGAGAGAAGATAAAACCTGCAAAGCTCAAGAATTGGTGCGATTCGAAAAGCATATGTTGTTTGTGGAAAACAACCTGGCACGGCTCCGAGAGGAAGCGACTCTGAATGTGTAGGTAATCACGTTACGGTGTACGGACCTCGCAGTAATGACAATGCGGGGTGCTTGGATATAATTAAGAGCGTCTTTTATTGTGTAGAGAGCACACTAAATCTTACTCATGATGATGGAGTCGATAACAGGACGTTGAAGACGATGCTTTTGTCCATGTTGCAGTGCGGCGGCCCGTGAAGAGGTGGATCAGGGCTTATATCCGGGCCATCTCCGCTCACAGGGGTCTCCTTCCCCATTTTCTGGCCTCGGCACAATCCGATCGTATGTATGATATGTACATTACAATAAGGGCAGGGAAGATGTATGTATGTACTACATACATACATGTACCTATGTAATGTGTAATGATTATGTACCTCGTGCTCGTGAGTGTAACCTAAAAAAAAGGACACACTTACCTATCATTTTGCCCTTGAATTTGACGTCCTTATTATTAAGCCCACCAAGTGACCAAGGGCTCCATGGCGTGGCTACTCAATCGAGCGCTTCTCATTAGTAGGCAAGTTGCATGCTGCAAAATTGACCCGACACCATCCACGAGCAGGAGTCAGAGTTTCATCTCAGTCGTTCTGCGGTTGCATCACACCCACTGCTGTAGCTCACGACACACAACTCCAAGCTCCAAGCCCCATCTCACTCCAATGGCGTCATTGACACCAGAAGCCAACTCCAAACAAGTACCTGTGCAAGAGCCTCGTCCCAGCTCGTCTGTTCTCCTCCTCTCCGCCACTAACGAGGTCTTGCTGCTGCACCGAGTCAAAACGTCCACATCTTTTGCCTCGGCGTACGTCTTCCCCGGAGGCAATCTCGACGCATTTCATGATGGGAAGATTCCCGCGGCGGACAGCCCGGAAAGACACAGAGATGGGGCGGTCTATCGATTAGGCGCCATCAGAGAGACCTTTGAAGAAACGGGGATTCTACTAGCGACCAAGGACGGAGCGCTGGTGACTCTATCAACGGAGCAGAGAGATGAGGCGAGGGTGAAAATACATAACAATAAGGTCAGATTTGGCGATTTCTTGGCATCCATTGGGGCTGCTGCCGACACGGGTATGTGTGAGATATGCGTCGATCAAGTTTTAGTTTTTTTTTTCTCGATATCTTATTACTTCCCTCGAAGAACGATTCAGACCTGGGGAAAAGCTCCTGGACTTTTGACCGAATTAAGGAGCTGGGAATAGAAATGCTAACCTGTTATTATGACGAAAACTTGCTATGTAGCTAACCTCGTACCGTTCACCCGCTGGATCACACCCACAGATATGCCCAAGCGCTTCACTACCCAAATGTACATCTACATGCTTCCCATTTCCAATAAGTCCATTCCATCGGAGATGCTCATACCCACGCCAGACGGGGGCGTTGAGCACACGGCCGCGCATTTTGCGCCCTCGCAGTTCTTCCTCGCCCGAGCTGCGGATAATGCCATTATCCTGTTTCCCCCGCAAGTGTACCTCCTGACGCTTCTTGCACGGTTTCTCACAGGCTCGACGAACGACTTGGAAGCTGGTCCAGTGCATTACACAGCACAGCGGAAGAAGCTGGTGTCGTTTTTGCGGAGGAGGGTCACTGCGGAGACGAGGAAGGGAAAGAAGCATGCCACGGCGGGGATTTCATGGGCAGACAAAGTGATTAATCCATATGTCATCTTGCACAGGGAGAAGGATGAGAGGGTGGTGATGGCTCTGGATAAGCCGGGGCCTGAGCTGGAGGAAGTTGGTGATCGAGGGGGCGACTGGGAGCGTGTGGTGTTGACCAGGTTCGGAAAGGGGGGTCCGTTGAGCGTGGAGGTTCGAATGCGGGAGGAGGTCTTGAAGGAGGAGAGGGAGGGAGTTTCTAAACTGTAGCTAGGTAGGTGAGAGATGGCGATTGTTGTTTGGCGACTTGTAATCTCACTGGGTCGATCGCGCTGCCATCTGCCATCTTGATTCTTGAGCTATTAGTTCCGGGTAGGTGCATACTTGTTAATGTTATGACGTGGAACAATTACAGGATGAAAGTAGGTAGACCGTAGAACGCATCCGAGACGGAATAAAACATGGTTCTATGTCTCTGTATGGTGCATATACATACATATACATACAACTCTGTACATACCTATGTGCATGTATTTACTTCGAATGGGATCAGACGCGCGACAGCTTTTCGCAGAAGCTGGGACGTGGAAGTTGGAACAACGCACAATACTTGGGCTTTGAAATACAATTGGTCTTGTTCATGTTAGATTTTATGTAGATGGTGGACGAATCGTATCAGTCGAGTATGCGCTTGATTAGGTACAGACGCAGCAGATTTTACCCCTGAAGTTGATTCCGGTTTTCATCGAGCACAGACGGGATGAACATCTCGGAGCTTTTTTTCACCTCGCATACGGCTACCTACAGTTATGTAAAATCTCACGTGGATTATTATAGAGGCCAGATTTGGGTCACACTCACGAACGCGAAAAAAAGTGAACGGAAAGACAGAACGAGAGTCAATGGGTGTCAACTTTCAAGCATGAAAATTGGAAAAAAGGTGCCAAGATTACGGAGTACATGACTGACTGAGATGTGGAGGCACGTCGAGCAAATAATTATATTAGTAAGGCGATTTGAAGTGCTCACTGCTTATGCTGTTGTTACTGCTATGTAGCTGTGATGGAGAATGTGGAAGTGATGATTACCTACCTCTTAAGGTACTACATAATTGAGTCCTTTTGAGCAAGTTTTGGTTGAAGACTGAACCTGTACGGACCAACATCCACCAATGGCAACTTCCAAGTTCCAGCCAGCCAACTCCCCACCCACACACTTCCACTTCAGCTCCACGTACATATTCCCGGATCTCCAATTTCCACGGTTCGAGGAGGGAAATAAGCTCGCCGCCACCCATGCGCATCGTGGAAGACGTCCGATGGAAAGTGAAAAACCCCCGCGACCAACCAGCCAATCCATGCTTAGATCAAATGTTTCCAGAAACTCCCGCGAGAACTAACGCAAGAAGCGCGACGGCGGTTACACTGGCGCACTCCCTCCGCCATTTGCGTGACCAGGCAAGTCGAGGGAAAGCATTGAGCAATGTGTGACACACCGACATTATGTACATAAATGTGATCAGTCCCCCCCTCCTTTGTTTACGCCATTCTCTAGACTTGACGCTTTTCTTTGGTTTCTTACCATCCCATAAAACGCATTACACGGGGCAACTTGTGAGCGATATCCAAGAAAGAAAAGGCATACCTATCGCTGCCCTCCATGATTCCCCAGGCTCTTCTTCTCGCGCTGGCATCCGCCTCAACAGCCATGGCCCATTTCGCGGTCAAATTTCCAAGTTGGCGCTCCGATACGCTTTCAAAAGCCGGCGAAGAAAAGTATAGTCAGTGGACTTATCCATGTACGTTGGGCTAGAACTCACCACCTCTCCCTGCTACATAGATAGATGAGGAATCTATGGGTGCTCTCTCGTCACATTCACTGTGCCAAATGGATGGAATTACAACAAGATGTATACACCATACATAGGTTTCTTTAAGAGAAAACGAGAGCGTGGCAATTCATTCGTGTAAGACACTCTGCTAAAACGCACCCCTTTCACAAGGCGCCGGCGTCCCCTACAAAGCAGGCAACATCACAGATTGGCCCCTTGAAGGCGGCTCCCTCCAGCTAGACCTCCACCACGCGTGGACATATGTCTTTGTGAATCTCGGCCTCGGCGGCAATACGACCAACTTCAATGTCTCCCTAACGCCCGAGTTCTGGAACGTCACTGGAAAGGGCGTGCTTTGCATGGATAAGCTACCTATACCGAAGGACGTGCAGTCTCAGGTGCAGGACGGGGGTTTGGCCTCGCTGCAGATCGTTACCGTGGGAGCCAAGGGCTCTGCGCTGTACAATTGCGCGGATATTCGCTTCAAGAAGGATGCCAAAGGGCCGGAGAACTGCACTACGTCTTCAGGGATGATGGTGCAAAGTGTGAAGCAGCAGGACAGTAATGCGTCTGGGAATGGCACCACCGGGGGGAATGGAACCGCAGGGGGCGGCACCAAGGGTAGTGATGGGGTGGCCGTGGGGGCTGATTTGTTGGCTTTATTGACGGTGATGGGTTTGGCTTCTGCGTTTGCTGTGGGATTGTGAGGGCCAAGGTGAGGCAATTCTTGATGTTGTGAATTTGTGGACGAACCGTTCAAATTGCGAGCGAAACGACTACAACGTTGAAGTTGTGTGGTAGAAAGACGTCGTCTTTCTCCAAATTCGATCAAGTCTTGATAATGATGATTAGATGCTTCTTGTTATAAGCCTTTCCCTTCTGTTATTCTATGAGCGTTGGCAATGCCACGCGATGCTAATATGTGACGTGTGATGCATCTATGTATGCAACACCACATTTCCACATGTATGAATGATTAATAAAAAAAGATCATCCAGGAAGACACCCCACTAAAACATTATGACCGAGATAAAAGAGATGTACACATCGCATATGGCAGGAGTTTGCCGAGAGTTATATGTAAGGGGTATTAAAACCAGATCGTAGTACATGAGTCGTATCATCCTAAACAGCGAATGTTAACCAGCAGTCTTCACAACCGCAAGCTAGCGAGGTCCCATCTGAAACTTACCAAGTCGTAATCAAAATGAATCAAGAAGCCCGCAGACCTGCCTCCGTGAATTATACTCTGCGCCGCATCGAAGAGTCGCACGATTCGGAGAAGCCAACCCGCAATCCAAGTAAAGACAACATAAAATAGTGCATCCATCAAAAACAAGGCCAAGATTCGAGTCAGAAAGTCATACATGCCACAAGTCATCTAACAATCATGCATCATCATAAACGCATTGGAACAGAGAGGACGGAGGAATGAGAAGAAAAATGGAGGAAGAGAGGGACTAAGAAGCCCCCCCAGTCAAGGCTGAATCAGATAAAAACTCCTGCAGGACCTTCTTCATGGTGATACGGTTGTTTGGGTTTGGTGTCAACATGTCCTTGACCAGACGCTCCAGGCGGTCCTCAGTGTCGAGCATCTCCCTGGCGTCGAAGATCTCCTCCAGCCACTCCCGCATTTGACTCACGGCGGAGAGTCCATTACCATACTGCTTCTGCTGAGGCACGTTGGAGTTATTGATACCGCCAATTAGCCAGTACAGGGGCTTGTGGTGCCTCTTGTTGGCTCGACTCTCGGGATACGTAATCTTGCGCAGCACATACAGCATCGTCACCCCCAAGGCCCACACGTCCGAGGCGGGACCGCGCAATTTGGTCCCTATGAATTCGGGGGGCACGTAGTACGGGGTTCCTCCGCTAGAGTGTGAGTTGCTGGCTGGAGTTGACAGCCCAAAGTCGCAGAGAACGGCGCCACGTTCGGGAGAGTACAGGATATTGTTCGGTTTGATATCGTTATGCACTAGTTTCCTTTCGTGGATATAACCGAGAGCGCCGGCAATGTCGCGCAGAATTCGAGACGCATCGTTACGAGTCCCCTTAAAGCACTCGTTCTGCCTATTTCTCCATCGATTCGCAGCTGCCAGATCTTGCGCGTCAACATGCTCCATGTACAAGGATAGGAATCTCGCATCCCCCCCGTAGTATCGCACGATGGATTCGTGCTGCAAGTCTTCTTGGCTCTGGCACTCACGAAGCCACATGTCGGCCTGACGTATGACGTTCCGTTCACTATCGCCAACATTTGCTACCCGGGTTTTGAGAACTTTGACCGTAACAATTCCATCAGGAATGCATGAATAGTGTGCCTTGTAGACTGCCGATAAGTTTGTGGACGCTATGGGATCTCTCTTTGTCAAATGATATTCATCATACTCGCATACGCGAGGAATAAAAGTGGTCTGGTCTTGTTCGGCCTCCAATAGCGCGTGGCCCTTTGTAAAAGAGAGCTCCTTGTTGCTCTCCGATCCGTCGGGCAGAGTAAACACAAACGGGTCCGCGCCTGGCTGCAACATCATGATGGCCCCATCGTCTGCTTTGGCCGAGACGTCTAGACAGCGGCGCTTGTTGGCTCTCTGCTCTGCTGCGTCCGGACTTTGAGGTCGCTTCATACTCGAGTTGCTCTTGGACCATACCAAGGACGGCGATGAAGACGATGACGACGATGAGAATGATGAGGGCGACTCATACACGAGAGCAGGTCGCGCCTGGTACAAGACAACGGGTCGCTTTTCCAGGATCCGGAAGTCCAAGACGGCCACATGGCGAACTTCGATGCGCCATGTGCCAGGTCGCAATGCCTTGATGTGGCCTGGATTGACGCTGTGTGTCTCGCTTGATTCCGGACTGCCTGTCGGGGTGGGCGACAGCTTGGGAAGTGAGATGGGAACATCCGACTTGTTGAGAAAGATGACCTGATCACTGGCGGGATCATAATACAGTTCGCACCACAAGGGCGGGCGAGGGGAGTCGTATTCGCTTTCACCAGGTATGCGGACTGAGAACTTGATATCCTTGGGCGTCTGAGTCACAGCCAGTACCTTGTGCTGAGGTTGCTCAGTCGAGGCAACTTCGGCGCGAAGAGCGAGCCACTGGCAATTATCGCTCCCGGGACTGACGGAACGGGTGCTTCTCAAGGTGGCAAGAGGGCGAACAAGTATACGGATGCCCTGTTTGTGGTGATGGTCTTCGAGCTGCAGGACGTCAAGCGGGACATGCTCGTCACTGGTGAGGGCATCAGACTCCTCGACTTCAGTGCCTTTACAGCGAGCCTCTATCTCGGACTGGGAGAAGGGCTCAGTCCGTTCCTCCGAGAAATCCGTCGAGGCGTGCTCGGGCCCATGCTCGGCCGCCATGGATAGAGGGAGAAGGCGATGCCAATGCCGTGGTGGACGTGCCCATGAGGCTGGGAAAAGTGACAAGATTCAAAACGAGCTTGACAGAAAGGCTGAGAAAGCGGCTGGGTCTGGCGGGCGGGAGTCGGGAGTCGGGACAGGGAGCGGGGAGCGGGGGTTGGAGCTACCTTGTATAATGTAGGAGGTAGATTCGTCTTCACGACGACCGCAAAACAGAATTGTATAATGATTATGTATTGTCAACCGCACATAAGGAGGGCAGTTGCGTGTCATAAATGCAGAAACGGACGGCTCAATTATTAGGGCAGGCCAGTCTACCTCTCGCTCCAGAAACTCCCGAGACCAGAGCCCCCCGTCAACGTGAGCTGCGCAGCTGAGAGGCGGGCCGCCTTAATGAAGACCTGCTGACGGGGGAGACGGGCGTCGCTGCCAACTTCCCAAGCGGCATGAGAACACTTATCATTTATTATGGCGTCGCCGTTCGCCACACGGGCTCACAGGCTAGGTAGACCGTAGGTACAGCAGGCAGAATCACCGGGGCACAAAGCAGCATCGTTTTGTAGACTGAGGACTTCTCGTGCCGGCTTGCAAGTTGCGATACGACGAGCTCAGACCGAGGTGAGCACACGGTTCAGCGTGATATCGAGACCTTGGCCACTCTGCGCGTTTGCGAGTTGAAATTTTGAAGGCCATTGCCAAGTAAAATCGCATATGATCGGATGACATGCGGTTGTCGTCTTTGCTCAATCAAAACACCTTTCACTTTGTTCTGGAATCTCAGGCCAACCACTTCCACTAGCCATAGCGACAGTGTTAAATTGTTAATTCATACTCCGTCACTGTCTGTAGAACGACGCTACATTAGGTCAGCTCAGCTCGTGCGGCATAAAGCCCATTGGTCAGGCGAAGTGGCGGAGGAGGACGTTGTCTGACATGGCGTCCAATGAGATCTCCTACCGTCTTCAGCCTCAGGCCCCCTTGCACACACTTTCTCCCTTGACCGTTGGCATCGACGCATGTTGCTAGGACGCGATCCCCAGCGGAGACTGCTTGGGTGTTTTCATCACCGTGCCCAGAGTGACAGACCCATATTGAATTGCAGTCATCGAACCGCTTTCTCCATGATACACCATCTCGAACAGACACGATAACGAGCACAAACGAGTACGAACAACGCCGTGTATCTTCCAAATTTCTTGACAACGAACCCGCCGCCATGATGAGGACTACTTGCCGCGGGCTCTGAACGTGCCCGACGTGCCGAATGTTGAACACGCATCTGCTTGGACTTGTCTCCCCTTGTCTACCGGTCGCCTCTTATCGACTTCGATCGAGCCTAATTCTCTATCACCCATGGAAGACCCAGCCCAGGCCTGGCCGGCCTGGAAGTTTGGCATGAAGAGGGATGACCTTTTTACCACGCTTCACGACCAGTACAACACCTTTTCATACACCCTTCAAGACCCCGATGCCTTTCATCACGACGTCTACGAAATTTCACACGATGCCGATACTGTCGACGAGTTTCACCGGCTGATGGCTGACCGGCGGCAGCTGCGTCTCCGTGAGTTGCGTGAGTCTCTGGAGACGCTTGCTGTTGAAATCATTGCCAATCCAAAGCTCATGGCCACTGAGCAGTGGGATGCCGCGGTGCAGCTTTTTCGCACAAAATCTTACGACTCTATCGTTCGCTACTTTGCGAGCTACATTCCTCATGACTACTTCGACCGCCACGACACAAATGATGCACATGAAATACACTCTATTAAGACCTCTGCCACCTCAAATTCATCAATTCCCGAAGCCGACACTTTTAGCAGTACAGTTAGCTGCGTCGACCAAGGTCCTCTTCTTTTCGCAGGCGACGATTGTTATCCTCATGATCTCGACACGGCCTGCGAACCGGACTCTTCTATGGACGAAGGCGGACATAGTCTTCGTCTTTGTGAGCCTTCGTCTCCTTCACATTCCGAGGCGGCAACTTCAGACACTTTTGCGTCGTCACCACCATCCGACGCAGACTCAACCGACTTTTCGACCAATCCTTCTTCCCGTTCCATGTCGTTCTGTGACTGCGAATCTGGACCTCTCGTACGCGACTTGATTCGCCAAAGCTGTGCCGAAACAGGCTGCGATGCATTAAATTATGATGCATGCGATACACCCGAGACCTCTGTCTGCGACATTGTTCAGAGCCACTCCCCGCTTGATAAGAACTGCGAATATAAACATACTCAGCACGACGTGCGTGCCTCTTTTGACTTTGGGGATGACGACTTTCCAACTACACAATACCCCGACGAAGATTTCAATTGCGTTGATTACATCCCTGATTCCCACTTTCAAGATACCCCGGATTCCCGATTTTTCATGTCTCGACCAGAAGTTCAAACTGCGTCATATTCGGAGTCTCTGCATTTCATTTCAAAGAAAATACTGTCATTACGGCGTACCTCATCATCGCCCAAGTCTTTCGTGGATAGTCGCCACCGAAGAGCCAGCTCACCGTTGCAAGACGTTGGAAGGAGTCCGGAGGAGGCGTCGAGTAAAATTCAAAAACATGGGCACGACTTTACGAAGAAGCGACGTAAGCCTATGAGGAAGGATTGACCACGATGCTGGGGCGATGGCCCGCTGTGTTGCAGCTATATTTATATGTATATAATCTTCCAGTGCTGGACACGGCCGTATATGATAAGAATTAATGACGTTCATGTGCACGCTGCCTTGTGTCAAGTGACGGATGCAGTGCTCATTCACGCACTTATCCGCCACCCAGAACATCAGTTCGCCTTTCTCTGCGACGTCATACACAAATTACCATGAGACCCAAGGAAGCCCACGACGTCTTATCAGAAAATGTTTTCAACGTCATCGGCATTCTCCGCGCACAACATGACCCAGGCGTAAACGGCCCCGGGGCTGCGCCGCATGAGGTCCGTCAGGTCACAAGGTCCGCCGTCTCGATACACCGACTGTAGCAGGTCACGGGTCCGGCCCCGTGGACAAGGGCGTGGTTTCTCGCAACCAATTTGCTATTTTTGCACATGAGTGATGAAGCGGAATGTTCAGCACCTGCCATGGCTGCCAAAGTGTGATGGTAATTGACTATAGATCATCATACGTATTGCTGGTTGTGCCCGCGGCAGTATCTCAGACACCCGCCACGTGACGTGGCAATCTGCTCGCAATAATACACAGATCGCCAATCCAATCGTTGACATGGCAATCCCAGCTCGACATCGTCAACACGACCAGCTGGCACGCTATGGATAGATTCGTTTCAAGTCGATGTAAATCATCTCTACAAAAAGACCGAAAACCGCCACGTTGGGCGCCATACGCAATAGCTTCACTCAGACATATTGAGGCCGTTTTTGCAAGCTAGACATGCGCGATACCTAGACAGATGGGGTGCTCTCACATGGATATAAATTCGACTTTTTTGGGCCCTGTAGTGAGGACATCGGCAACAACGAAATGGATACATTCCCAACGTAGACGCGGCTTATTCTCTGCATTTTGGTAGTCTGGGTAGAGTCTTCATTGACAAACAGGAAGGATACTCGTATATTCGCTACATGAATATCATAATCACGCAATGTCTAAGAATATACGATTCCAGGTAGCCCTTCATAAAAGTCTAGGGTTCAGAATAGCCAGCTCTTTGATAAGCTCCTCCCACACCTCCAACGGATCTTCGGTCTCCGGCGCTTGCCCTCTATCGCCATTCCTCATACCATACAGATATGGCTTCTCGTCTGCATAACACGCCGTCTCGGGCTCATCTGGAAGCTCGCCGTGCAGGATGTAGGCCTTGGCAATCGCATTAGTACAAGAGGATGTGTCGCGTGAGGAGTGGCCGTAGCCATGGTGCGCAATGAGTCGGGCGTTCCGGCCCATTTCATGCAGCAGTCGCCTTCCGTTGCGCAGGGGGGTAGCTGGGTCGTAAGTCTCGGCGATGAGAAGAAGGGGGTTGCTCAAGGTCATGTTTAGGTCGCCGCGGTATACCTCTGCGGGCTGAGGCCAGTACTTGCTAAAGTGTCTGCAGGGCAAGACGTCGAGGAATCGCGAGTTGCCTGCGATCCAGGATGTCTTCGTCATGTTCGCCCAGAGAGAGTCATACCAGGCGATGCCGTCTTCCGGTTGTACCGCATCGTACTGGTCGGCGCAAATGACTAAATTCGCGAGCTCGTCTGTGCTGGGGCG
Source organism: Claviceps aff. humidiphila group G2b (assembly GCA_018360325.1). NCBI lineage: Eukaryota > Fungi > Ascomycota > Sordariomycetes > Hypocreales > Clavicipitaceae > Claviceps > Claviceps aff. humidiphila group G2b. The sequence continues at coordinate 40,219 of SRQG01000155.1, forward strand.
TCTGGTTATGGGTGCCGGATCGGTAGGATCGTATTGCCAGGCGCTGCGCTCAAGAATTTGTGCTGTAAGGGTCGAGTTGCCTGCTTCGAGCTCGGCCAGCATCTGCGCAACCGCCGGCCAGCTCTTAGCGACGTACATGGCACTGTATAGCACGCTGACAAGCGCGGAGTAGGTAACAACAGTAGGACCATTAGACTCTGTATATCCGATGACTGGTCTCTTGATGAGAGACTTGATCAGCTTTTCCATCCGGTTGTCGAGATCAGCGAGCTGCATGGCCTTGTTGCCTTTTTTGTACGGCTTCGCCAGAGCACAGTGGTCCGCGCCAGCGGCTACACACTCGCCGAGGAATCCGTCGTGCCATGCGTCAGTGGCATTGTCCAGGGCAGCCTAGTTTTTGTGAGCAAAGAAGAAGTACGCCTTTCTCAAGCTACCGCATAAGGTATTTCTCAGACATGGAAAGTGAAGCAGCAGCAATAGACGTACCCAGCCGAACCCGCCAAGCATACGTTGGTCGCGCACGTATTCAGTACCATCGAGAATAATGCGTCCAACGCGATTGGGAAACATACTAGAATATGTTTGGCCGATGCCAGTACCGTAGCTTACCAGATAACCGGTGAGTTCGTCCTCACCTAGTGCTTTGCGAATTTCCTCCAGATCGCGAGCAACGAATGCGGTGCTCACAAACCGCGGCAGGTCGCCGTGAATCTCTTTGCAAGCAGCAAATATCGACTCATTCATAGCATCTGCAAATTCTAATTGAGCACGAGGCGATGAAGAGCTCTCGCGATACTGAGATACACGGGCTGACCAGTGGTCTCTGTCAACGTCATGAGGAAAGCAGGCGATGGCTGGTTGAGAAGCATTCACGCCACGAGGATCCCATCCCAAGACATCGTACTTGCCGTCACTGAAACGCCGCGATACCTCTTCTGATAGACCCCAGGCCATAGATACGCCGCTGCCACCAGGCCCGCCAGGTTCAATGACAATGGTACGCTCACTCTTCGCGCCATGCCGGCCCTTGACTTGCCGAGAGTCTCGGCGATCGTGCCCGGCTAGCCCGGATACCTGGTATTTGGTCACTGCGAGCCGGGCAATTCGGGTATCGGACTTGTTTGTGTAATCCAAAGGGACGTCGAGATAGCCGCAGAGATAGATGCCGCGCCCGGCGTAGGGGTCGCGATGTGGAGCATGAGGTCGGCCGGGCTCCTGAGGATCATCATGTGGCTCGTGAGGTCCGTAGGGCTTGGAAAACAAGGGAGGATTTTCAACATACTTCTCCCATCCCAGAGTTGCGGTGCCCCAACTCCAGTGTTCCCGGTCTGGATCATACTGCTCTGCCCAAGTGTGTTCAGGATAGGGATCATCAAGAGCAGGTGGGATAGTGTTGTTGGTGCACGGAATGAAATGAAAGGGGTCGTCTCTCCACGGTGACCTGCCTTGGCGAAAATGTGGACGAGAATGACGGCGGCAGCTGCGGTGAGGCCACGGCCAATGCCACAGCCCGAGAAGCCAAGATGCTATAGCGATGACGCAAATGATCTGGACGACTCGTCGTCCACCATGTTTGCCTCGCTGAGTGTCGCGGGCATCTGCGTCACCGTAAGATTCGAGGTCGAGCTGACCGGAAGCTTCTCCGTGACGACGCTTGGCCGATGGGCTTGACAGCTCGGCGTCCTCCATCAGAGGGGCCTTATTTGGTAGGAAGACGACCATTGTAGAGAGCCGAAGGGGAAAAAAAGGCGGCAACTGATGCAGCAAACGTAGATATTTCAATGCTCCGTGACGGTCCGTCCTATGCTATATGCTATAGCCAGAGTTCGACGACGGGTCAGTCTGCGGCATGGTCGCGAAGGACACATGAAAGGCGTGCCGGAACATGAGTAACAAGGAAGAAGGAGGGATTTGTTGCGCGTCACACTCGAGTTGGAAGGGTCGTCCCATACGCTCCCCATACCTATCTCCTGCGCTTACGGCGTAGAAGCTCGGTGGTCCTACCTAATAGATGAATGTATGTACAGTGAAGGCGTAAAACAAGCTCACATTCTCGCCCACTTTCTGGCGTGTGAATGTAAGGTTATTTTGCCAAGGGGCTGTTCGGTACCCGGAGTTTCCAGAATCCAGACCCAGCCGCGGCCCGCAGTAGGTACAGTACCTTGTACATGTACCTATTTAGCCCGCGCCTTGTTGACCTCACGCCTTTGCGGTTTCAAACCACACGCAACGCGTCCAACAAAAAGTGCTTTGCACCGCGAGACTCGAACACAACACCGCACATTCCCGAGTCCAAAGACAGCCCTCTATTCTACCACAGTACTCGTTTCGCGTGAATCATTCAAAATTCCGAATTTGTCTGCGTCGTCGTCAAGACTTCCCTCTCTCCGACCGTCGCAAAGCCCGCGAAATCCCTCCGAGTGTCGACAGCCACGTTTCGATTGCCAAGCAACGAGTGTCAAGCCTCCTTGGACTTGTCCGTCCCATACAGAATCACTGCTCTTGCGCTGTTCCCTTAAGAAGTGCAAAGATTTGACTCGGAGCTCTCCTGTCACGCCTAGGGCTATCTCCCGGTCGCGTGGCATCTTCGACCGTCACGTCGCGTTGGCTCGAAACCTGTCCCGTCGAGCCTCTACGTACCACTTGTGCGTTCTCTAGAAGCCGCCCATCCATCGCCATGTACAATGCCGGCTACGGCTTTGGCAACCCGGCCTTCAACCAGCCCGGGACGCCACAGCAATCGCAGCAACAACAGTCACCGCCGCCGCAGCAACAACAACAACAATCACAACAACAGGCGCAGCTCACACCGCAAATGATGTACAATCAGCAGCAGCAGTTTGCTCTCATGCAGCAAGCTGGCTTCAATCCCGCAGCCAATCCTCAGATGATGCAGGGCATGTCGGGTGGCATGATGCAGAATCCGAGGATGCCTGGCATAAATCCCCACGGTCAAAGTGAGTCTCATTTCTTTCACTGTTTTTCTAGATTCATTCAGTGCATAGCTTGCGACGCCCGGAAGAGAGCTTGGCACGGTATGTGAGTCGAACTGGTTGCTAATGGATAGGGAATGCAGTGCCTGGATACTCTCAGCAGCTTCAAACGGGAGCATATGGTCAGATGATGCCCGGTGGCGTGCCGCAAAACTTTGTACCAAATCAGTACATGATGGCTGGTGGTATGCAAGGGTTTCCTATGGTCCAACAGGGTATGAATCATCAGCAGATCCAGATGATGCAGAGAATGCAAGCGCAGTATGCAGCTCAGCAAGCGGTACAGCAGCAACAGCAGCATCATCAGCATCAACAACAGCAACAGCATCATCAGCAGATACAGCAGCCGCAGCAACAACATCAACAGGGACAGCAACAGCAACTGCATCGCCAACAGGCGCTGAAACCGCAACCGCAACAGACACAGCAGCCTCATCATCAACAACATCAACAACAACAGCAGCAGCAGCAGCAGTCTCTTGCGTCGCAGATGAATCCGGGCCTGAATCAAGTTTCCACCCCTCAAAGACCTCCGAGCATAGCTCAGGGCACTCCAACGAACTCCATGAACCAGCAGCCACAAACGTTCAATACCACTCCTCAGCCCCATAACCGGAATCAAACTCCCCAAAATACCCAAAAAACTTCCGCTTCTGGCCCACCGCAAACACCAACTTCCTCGGCGCATCCGGGGGGTGGAATGAGCATTCCGACATCTGCGACACTGATCAGCCCTGGCAGCGAATCCTGCGAGAAGCAGAGATTTGCATTGCTAATAGATATCAACCACGAGCTATTATATGAGTCAATGCTAATTCAAAGTACACAACAGCAGCTGAAGAATGAAAATGCGTTGGCAACCGGCAACGCAGCAGACCGGAAGGCAACTGAGGAGGAGAACCTGTTTCAGCAAGATTACTTTCAGTACGCACTACTACCCACAAGTCAAGATAGATATGTTGGCGCTGACCAATTTGCCCCAGATGCATGAGAAGACTGCAGGGAAACCTGTCCTACATGGCTGCTTTGGCTGACCGCAAACCCGAGGTCAAAGCCCCCCCGTGCCCAGCATATCTCAGCGCCCCGCCCCTGAATTTGTCACTCAAGATGAGGGCACCCTCCGTGGCACTTGAAGGACGAGATCCGAACCTTGATCCCGTGGCGGACAGAAAGGAGCGAGATCAGGCGCTGAAAGACTTATACTCCAAACTGCAAGCTTTATTTCCCGGATTTGATCCCAAGAAGGAGCCCATTTTTCGGGTGCCAGGACAAGCGCAGAAATCGGGCCTACAAAGTTCAAATCAGGCGAATTCAACCGTGGCACACACTCCTCAGATGTCAGATGTGACGGCGCGACCTGGTAATCCCGGCATGATGGCATGACGTAAAGTCGTAACAACCAGAAATCTACGTTATGTAGTTCCGTTTGACACGGGTGCTACGCCACGGAATGCGCATGCACGACGGCGATGATGACGCACATCGTTGGCGTATGGAACAAGAAGAGGGGAAGTAAGCTACGCGCCACTCCACCAGCTCTACTTCACTATTCCTCGTTTTTGTAACAAAGGCGTTGTTGGCATGGGGAAAATTGCCTCGGGGATGGAGTCGGGATATTTTTCGCCTGACTGCCCAGTGCCTGTATACATTTGGCACAAGTGGGAAAAAATGTACTAGAGGGAAAGATATCCCCAGGCTCGAGCATATGCGTCGTGCACATGCCGTCTTGTGTTCTTGTATACAGAACTGTCACGAATTCGGAATCGCTAGAGGGTATGGAATGACGAAGACGACGTGATCTATGGATGGATTCTACGGGTTCCATTTTTATCGCATGGCATGGTATTGCACAATGGAGATGCATTGGACACCGCTGAATATTGCTCTTCTGATGCGATGGACACTGACAAAGGTACTGGATGAGGACAAGTTCCAAGAAGGAAACGAGATGAATGCTGTTGAAACGCTGAGTCGGTTGCACATGACGGTTAGTTATGTATCACCGAGCCGGCCCGAGGCTCCTTATTACACATTGACATACCCAGTCTGGCTCATCACTCCCAAGAAGACGATGTAGTGCGGGTGGTATGCATGACAGACGTGGGGGTTTGGGGATTTGGGGGTTTTGGGGTATGTAGTACCGAAGCAACCTGATGAACTCAATTTCGGCTCTGTTGAATGATCTGCTGCTCCCTCGAAAACTTGATTTCTGTGTCTCATCTGCTAACTCAATCAACTCGTGAACTCGCAAGAAGCTCAAGATTAGCAGTTGGACTACTCCGTAGGAACATGCATTATACATACGGGTAGGTAGGTATGGAGTTGCTCAAGTTACGAACTGGTCAGTGGTGGCCAATGCCATCATGCTGCATCTCGCAAATGTACGGCGCAATGCCGCCGCTGCAATTGGCCAATAAACATGCTTCGTCAAGACCCACTAGTACGAAACCCCGCTCATGCAGCAAGGGATTCGAACCAGTGGCGGCACTGGGCATGTGTGCGAAGTGGGCTGCGAGAGCCGTCCGATTTGTGGCAGGCGAAAAAAAATTGAAATAAAAAGTTTCTTTCTTTGTTAGTCCTGCATTCGGCTGTCAACCGCCTACTCCCCTCGGTCCACAAACCTCTTCATCAACAGGGAGGGAAGAAGAGACGATCATTCTGCGTCCTCCTTCAGTGGCAGATGATTGCGAGGTAAAGCTTGAGACCTGTCCAAGAAAGCTCTGGAAACGGGTTTTCTTGCCCAGCTGTCGCTAGCAGATCCCGCCGCACCCCGAGAAGTACCCCTCTTCCGAGTCCGAGAGAATTGCGCTGCTTCTGCCCCGCCATATTCTTATTTTCATCGTCTTCTTTTGGCTTCTCTGCTTCAATTGTTACCTCGTCGAACCTACAAAGATCAAAAAGGAAGAATCATACAATCTGCTTGAAAGATGGCGACCAAAGCGCTGCCGCCAGCCTCGGCACGATTTCTGAGCGCGGCCGACGAAGGCCTCACATGTCTCGAACTCGAAGATGGCTCTGCCTACACTGGCTACAGTTTTGGAGCCGCCAAGAGCGTTTCCGGAGAGCTAGTCTTCCAGACAGGCATGGTGGGATACCCCGAGTCTCTGACGGACCCCTCGTACCGCGGACAGATCCTCGTCATCACCTTCCCGCTCGTTGGCAACTACGGTGTGCCTTCGCGCGAGACCATGGATGAGCTGCTCGGCGATCTGCCCGCTCACTTCGAGTCCTCTCAGATTCACGTTGCCGGTGTTGTCGCAGCTTCATACTGCGGCGAAGATTACTCTCACTTTCTGGCGACCTCCTCTCTCGGCACCTGGTTGAAGGAGCAGGGCGTCCCTGCCATGTACGGTGTCGACACCAGAGCCCTGACCAAAAAGATTCGGGAAAAAGGCAGCATGCTGGGCAAGATGAAGCTCCAGATCAAGGATGCTGAAACCAGCGCCCCTGCTAGAGGTTGCGTTGTGAAGGCTGCCTCTGAGCAATTCGCCGAGATTGACTGGGTGAACCCTAATGAGAAGAATCTCGTGGCTGAGGGTGAGTTCCCCCTCCTCTCGTACTTTGATATGTCTCTATTCTTTAGTTTGGACGACGGTATAAGAAAATCATATACTCATCGTTGTATTCTTTGTCTCTGTAGTGTCTGTCAAGACTCCTAAGCTCTATAAGCCGCCCACTTTTGTGGCCGCTCGCAAGCATCCCTCGGGCCGACCCATTCGTGTTTTGTGTGTTGACGTTGGTATGAAATACAATCAGCTCCGGTGCTTCCTTAAGCGCGGAGTTGAGGTTATGGTTTGCCCCTGGGACCACGACCTCGTCAAGGAGGCTGGGGACCAGTATGATGGTCTGTTTCTCTCTAACGGCCCTGGTGACCCCTCAATTCTCGACGTCACTGTCAAGAACGTCCAGGCGGTCATGGAAAAGAACAAGACTCCCGTCTTCGGTATCTGCCTGGGTCACCAAGTGCTCGCCCGTGCGTCGGGTGCCAAAACCAGCAAAATGAAGTTTGGTAACCGCGGACACAACATCCCTTGCACGAGCTTGGTCACCGGGAAGTGCCACATCACCTCTCAGAATCATGGTTTCGCCGTTGACGCCGATACCCTGCCCTCTGGCTGGAAGGAGCTGTTCGTCAACGCCAACGATGGCAGCAATGAGGGCATCATGCACGTCGACAAACCCTACTTTAGTGTTCAGTTCCACCCGGAGAGCACGCCTGGTCCTCGCGACACGGAGTTCCTTTTTGATGTCTTCATCAACACCATTGTTGACTGCACAGAGAACCCAGAGCTTCTGCAGCAACCCGTCAGTTTCCCCGGCGGTACCATCGAAGCGAACGAGGCGCTCCACCCTCGTGTACATGTCAAGAAGGTCCTTGTCCTTGGCAGTGGCGGCCTCAGCATTGGACAGGCTGGCGAATTCGATTACTCTGGCAGCCAAGCTATTAAGGCTCTGAAGGAAGAGGGTATCTACACGGTCCTAATCAACCCCAACATCGCCACCATTCAGACATCAAAGGGCCTTGCCGACAAGGTGTACTTCTTGCCTGTCAACGCCGAGTTTGTGCGCAAAGTCATTCACTACGAACGGCCGGATGCCATCTACGTTACTTTCGGTGGACAAACTGCCCTGCAAGTTGGTATCCAGCTCAAGGATGAATTCGAAGGCTTGGGAGTCAAGGTTCTGGGCACCCCGATCGATACCATCATCACTACAGAGGACCGTGAGCTTTTTGCTCGCTCCATGGACTCTATTGGCGAGAAATGCGCCAAGTCAGCATCTGCCTCCAGTGTCGCCGAGGCCATGCATGTGGTCAAGGACATCGGTTTCCCTGTCATTGTCCGTGCTGCTTATGCCCTCGGTGGTCTCGGCAGCGGGTTTGCCAACAACGAGGAGGAGCTTCTCGACCTTTGCAACAAGGCTTTCGCCGCCAGTCCTCAGGTGCTCATTGAGCGCAGCATGAAGGGATGGAAAGAGATTGAGTATGAAGTCGTTCGGGATGCTCAGGACAACTGCATTACTGTCTGCAACATGGAAAATTTTGACCCCCTGGGAATCCACACTGGCGACTCTATCGTTGTTGCTCCTTCTCAGACCCTGTCTGATGAAGACTACAACATGCTGCGAACGACAGCTGTCAATGTCATCCGCCACCTCGGCGTTGTGGGTGAATGCAACATCCAGTACGCCCTGAATCCGTTCTCAAGAGAGTATTGCATCATCGAGGTCAATGCACGCTTGTCTCGGTCCTCGGCCTTGGCCTCCAAGGCCACTGGATACCCATTAGCTTTCATCGCCGCTAAGCTGGGCCTCGGTATTCCTCTCAAGGAGATCAAGAACTCCGTCACAAAGTCCACGTGTGCATGCTTCGAGCCGTCTCTGGACTACTGCGTTGTCAAGATGCCCCGATGGGATCTCAAGAAGTTCACGCGAGTGTCCACACAGCTTGGTTCTTCCATGAAAAGTGTGGGTGAGGTCATGAGCATCGGCCGATCTTTCGAAGAAGCCATCCAAAAGGCCATTCGATCCATCGACTTCCACAACCTAGGCTTCAACGAAACTCCCGCCTTGATGTCCATCGACGACGAGCTTCAGACCCCTTCGGATCAGCGCCTGTTTGCCATCGCCAATGCCATGCACGAGGGCTACTCGGTTGACAAGATTTGGGAGATGACAAAGATTGACAAGTGGTTCTTGCGCAAGCTCAAGGGCCTGAGCGACTTTGCCAAGGACATGAGCCGATACACCACCAAGGACATTGCCCGATCGCCTGACCTGCTGGTGCAGGCCAAGCGCCTCGGCTTCTGCGATCGTCAGCTCGCCAAGTTCTGGGACTCCAACGAGATTGCTGTTCGCCGCATGCGGCTCGAAGCTGGTGTTCGACCCTTTGTCAAGCAAATCGACACGGTCGCTGCTGAGTTTCCGGCCTTCACCAACTACCTTTATCTCACCTACAATGCCAGCGAGGACGATATTTCGTTTGATGACCACGGTGTCATGGTACTGGGCTCTGGTGTGTACCGCATTGGTTCCTCAGTTGAGTTCGATTGGTGCTCCGTTCGCGCCATCAGAACCTTGCGTAGCACGGGCTTCAAGACGATCATGGTCAACTACAACCCGGAGACTGTCAGTACCGATTATGACGAAGCCGACAAGCTCTACTTTGAGAACATCAATCTGGAAACTATTTTGGATATTTACCAGCTGGAAGCCGCTAGCGGTGTTCTTGGAGCCATGGGCGGCCAAACCCCCAACAACATCGCCTTGCCGCTCCATCGGGCCGGCGTCAAGATCCTTGGTACCTCGCCTGAGATGATCGACATGGCCGAGAACCGGTACAAGTTCTCGCGCATGTTGGACCGCATCGAGGTTGACCAGCCCTTGTGGAGAGAACTCACCAGCTTCCCTGAGGCGCGGGAATTTTGCAACTCCGTCAGCTATCCAGTGCTCGTACGGCCCTCGTATGTGCTGTCTGGTGCTGCGATGAACACAGTCTACTCCGAGAAGGATCTGGAGAGCTACCTGGCGCAAGCTGCCGAGGTCTCCCGCGAACATCCGGTTGTTATCTCCAAATATATCGAGAACGCCAAGGAGATCGAGATGGATGCCGTTGCGAAGGATGGTGTTGTTGTCGGTCACTTCATCTCGGAGCATGTCGAAAACGCCGGTGTTCACTCGGGCGACGCCACTCTGATCCTGCCACCTCAAGACCTGGAGCAGGCCACTATTGAGAGAATCGAGGAGGCTACGCGGAAGATTGGTGCTGCCTTGAACGTTACCGGGCCCTTCAATATTCAATTTATCGCCAAGGACAACGACATCAAGGTCATTGAGTGCAACGTCCGTGCGTCTCGATCGTTCCCCTTTGTGTCCAAGACTATGGGGGTAGACTTGATTGAGATGGCCACCAAGGCCATCATGCACCAGCCTTTCACGGAGTACCCTCCCACCACCATCCCGCCTGACTGTGTCGGTGTGAAGGTACCTCAATTTAGTTTCTCGCGTCTCTCCGGCGCTGATCCTGTTCTGGGAGTCGAGATGGCCTCTACTGGTGAAGTGGCGTGCTTCGGCGTGGACAAGTACGAGGCTTACTTGAAGGCGCTACTATCCACCGGCTTCAAGATCCCCAAGGCTAATATTCTGCTGTCCATCGGATCCTACAAGGACAAGGGAGAGCTGCTTCCTTCGATCCAGAAGCTGCAGCGCATCGGATACAAGCTGTTTGCCACTGCTGGTACGGCCGACTTCTTGCAGGAGCATGGTGTCCAGGTCCAGTACCTCGAGGTGCTCGGGCGCGATGAGGACGTGAATTCCGAATTCTCTCTGACGCAGCATCTGGCCAAGAACATGATTGACTTGTACATCAACCTGCCGTCGAACAACAAGTATCGCCGTCCCGCCAACTACATGAGCAAAGGATACAAGACGCGTCGCATGGCTGTCGACTACCAGATCCCTCTGGTAACAAACGTCAAGAATGCTAAGATCCTGGTTGAAGCGATTGCACGTCACGTCTACCTGGATGTCTCTAAGCGCGACTTCCAGCTGAGCGACGTTGTGCTCCCACCTCCAGTCCTGCCCGCCAAGACTCCCGAGATGAAAGCCACGCTGCCGTCCATTACTTCTGTCACCGAAAGCCCACGACGACGACCTGCGGATGGCGCGCTGGCTTCGCCGCTTCGCATGGGACAGATTGACGAGCTTGCTTTGCCCTGCAGCATCCAGCAGGGCTTCTCCATCAGCCCTTCGGTTATGAAGCTCATCTCTCAGCCGTCCGTCTTCAAAGACGCCAATGTGCTGTCTGTGAGCAAGTACAGCCGTGCTGATCTGCACCTGCTCTTCACTGTAGCCCAGGAAATGCGGCTCGGGGTCCAGCGCGCAGGAGTGTTGGATATCTTGCGCGGCCGTGTGCTATGCACTCTCTTTTACGAGCCCTCCACGCGCACGTCTGCGTCGTTTGATGCGGCCATGCAGCGCCTCGGAGGTCGAACCGTCGCTGTACCTACTTCACACTCGTCGGTGAAGAAGGGTGAGTCACTGCAGGATACTTTACGCACATTGGCATGCTATGGCGATGCCATTGTCTTGCGACACCCCGATGAGCAGTCTGTGCATGTTGCCGAGAAGTACAGTGCCGTTCCGGTAATCAACGGCGGAAACGGCAGCAAGGAGCACCCTACGCAAGCCTTCCTGGATCTCTTCACTATCCGAGAGGAGCTCGGTACTGTCAAGGGCCTAACAATCACCTTCTTGGGTGACCTCCTCTACGGGCGCACAGTGCACTCCTTGGTCCAGCTGCTACGACACTACCAGGTCCAAGTACAGCTAGTGGCCCCCAAGGGTCTCGAGCTGCCCGAGGATGTTCGATCCCAGCTCGCAGCTTCCGGCCAACTACTTTGCGAGTCCGAGACGCTGACACCGGAAATCATTGCTCGCAGCGATGTGCTCTACTGCACGCGTGTACAGCAAGAGCGCTTTGAGAGCGCCGAGCAGTACGAGAAGGTCAAAAACTCATACCGCGTAGACAATGCGGCTCTGAAGCACGCCAAGAGCCAAATGGTGGTGATGCATCCTCTGCCGAGGAATGAGGAGGTTGCTGAGGAGGTGGACTTTGACCAGCGCGCGGCGTACTTTAGACAGGTAAGTTTTTGATATGCGCTCAGACAAGTCATCAACAGAAAGTATGCTAACAAAATGGATTAGATGCGTTATGGATTGTACTGCAGGATGGCGCTGTTGGCACTCGTCATGGCTCCTTCGTAAAGTCTCAGCGACCTTGCGTTCCATGGAGGTTATGCATTCTGCTGATTTTGCACTCCTGTTTCTTTGATGCATGGCCGCCACGAAATTCGATTCGAAAGACTTGGATCTTATTACTATGCTTGGCCAATTTGGATTCTTAATTATGAAGGAGGGGAAAAAATGGTGTAGAAAAGTGCGAACAGAACACATTTATCTGGCGATGAGTGGCATGTTGTTTCAAAGGTGTTTTTTATGTTCGGGTAGTATCATATTTGTGATTTTCTGAGAGCCGTATGGGTGGATAGTTCTTTCTATGCTCGTATCCTCGTAGATATTCAATCGCAGTCGCTGGAGTCGATTGCGTGGAGGGTGTATTGTATGTATGTATGCATGTATATGTATGTTTGTCTAGGCGTGATGTGGCGTGCGGGAGTGGCTGTTGTGTCTGTATGTTTTGTGAGGAGGTAGATGTCGTTATACATACTTATTTCGGGGGTTTTTTTTTTGAGTAATTAGATACCTAGATAGATATTCATAGACCCATTTACATTTGAAGTATGTGGTTGTAAACCTAGTGCGTACTGAAACATTACAATTTACGATCCCTCCTCGCGCTGACCCCCCCAGTTACCTCTACCGCACCCATGAAGTATTGACAGACTACAACAGTCCACCAACGACACGCACGGCACCACCCAGTCCGGGAGCAGATGCATAACGGGCCTAGGTAGCTCACGAACTCGCCTCCATCCTTAACTTATTTAGTAAGTGGACTGTCGTTGACGTGCTCGGGAGCTGAGGCTGGAGTGGTAGCTACATGGGCCTATGTGCTGCGTACACCTACGGCAAACTCATCGAGGTTACAACTTACAGGTGGAGGGCGTGTGAAGTGGTGGAGTAACACAACAGGACGAGTCGACGACAGACCGCCATCTGCTTGGTGGTATTGTTGCATTACCAGTTACAACTTACAACATCTCGCGATGGGCTGCGGGCTGCGGCGGGCGCCGGCGACACCCGAGTCCTCTTATATACATGACGTCACCACCGGGCGTTGGAAGGGGCCGGCCGCTGCACACACACCAACACACAAAGTCGCATGCCATCCACCATCCCGTCCCTCCCGCCTATCATCATCACCATCATTCACCACCCATCTTGAGTTGCACCGGACCTGCCATTCTCTTCACGGGGCTCATTCTGCACCGAACCGAAAGAAGAACTCCCCACGCTGTTCAATCCCGCGTCAATTCCGTCTCGTCAAATCACACACACCCGGCAAAGCCCATGCACTATACCCGCGCCCGCGCCCTTTTCCAATCTTCCAAAATGGCGCTGCATCCCCCTCCTTCTGCGAAGCTGATCTGTAAGTCATCCCACATAGCCCCCAAATTACATACACAGTAATACAGCCCCCCCCCTCCTCAAGAAAAAATGGCATCACTGAACCTCGTTATATTGATGCACAAAAAAGTCGCCCCAGCAGGCTCCTCCCCCCACGGCCAAGCCGAACAATTCACAAAAGGCACCCTCTCCAAATCTCAACTCTCTAAATCTCCAACCCTCCAGTTCAACACCTGGTTCGCGGAAGCCCAATCCCAATCCTCCCTGGTCCCTCACCCGGAAACTTGTGCGCTCTCCACGGCAGAGTTACCCTCCGGCCGGGTCTCCTCTCGAATGGTCTACCTCAAGGAACTAGACAGTCGGGGCGGCTACGTGATATACTCCAACTTTGGGACATCGCGCAAGGCCGCTGATTTGGCTACGAATCCGCATGCAGCGCTGGTGTTTCACTGGGACGCGCTGCAGAGGCAGGTGAGGGTGGAGGGTGTGGCGGAGAGGTATTCCCGGGAGGAGAGTCAGGTGTATTTTGATACGAGGGTGAGGGGGAGTAGAATTGGGGCGTGGGCGAGTAGGCAGAGTGAGGTGTTGGAGCCGCGACAAGGGCGAGGAGGAGGTGGTGATGGTGAGCAGCAAAATGGTCAGAGGGGGAAGGGCAAGAAGGAGGGAGAAGAGGATGATGATGGAAGAGCGCAGTTGGAGGAGTGGGTGAAGGAGGTGGAGAGGAAATTTGAGGGAGAGGAGGAGATTCCTGTGCCAGAGTTTTGGGGCGGTTTGAGGATTGTGCCGACGAGGGTGGAGTTTTGGCAGGGGAGGGAGAGTCGGTTGCATGATCGGTTTGTGTATGAGAGGGAGGAGGGGAGAGATGGGAAGGATGAGGAATGGACGGTGAAGAGGTTGAGTCCGTAGGGGAGATTCGTCCATCCGCTCGTTACACGTATAGAGAGATGCTCTTGTATTGTAGATAGAGATGCCGGGAGGAACCTTGGGAGGGATCGCGGCTCTTGAAACGCGTGAACCCCCCCAACCCCTCCTTCTCGATGATCTACATATGTTCATGCAAGAGAAAAAGACGCAATGCATGCTGCAAGTTGCAATGGCCTTATCACACGTCACGAACATGCAATGGTGCGTCAGGATATGTAGGTAGCTAACATACATTTCATCAATTAATGCCCGTAAATGCGCTGCAACATCACCGTCAACGTCACAGATCGATTCCATGCAACTCAATGCCAAAGGGTCGGTCAAGCCAATAGTCTTCTTGAAACAATGCCACTGGCTTAGCCAATAAAGTCCAATGATGATCCCCCTTACTGCAACCGTCATGCCATGTAAATGCGAGTTACAAAGTCCAAAATGCCCACAGCATCGCCTGCTCTGCGGTGAGTTGAGTAAAAAGCAAAAAAAAAAAAAAACACGCCTCGGAGGGGTATGGGTACGCAAGCCAAAACATGTTATAAACACGAAAGATGTGAAGCCCTGGAAATAACAAATCCATGAAACATGCAGATGCGCTGGATCCTAGATCCTATGCCCTAAAACATGAGACCGAAAAACTGAAACATGAAAAACCTAGTCCCTTCGCTTCCAGACATGCCAAGCGCCGAGTGAGTACATAAAAGGAGAACAAAGAAAAAAGTGCTCCGCGCCACAGGTGATCCCGAGTCATCGACAGGTCCAAATAGCTCGGGAGCACACACGAAAGACAATCCAACCTATGACGGGCCGGTTACGTCGGTGCGTGAGGTGACGGCGCTCGAAGGTCAGCGCGCGGAAATTCCAATGGAGTCAGCGAGAGTCCAAGTCCTACAGCCGTCGGAGGATCCATCATTGTCTTGGACCTGCTGTGTCCCAAGATAAAGTTGCTGTCGCTGTCGTTGCTCGCCACGCTCTCGGGAGGCGTAAGCGCGCGCATGTCCCAATCGAGTTGGTGTGCCGCCAATTGCATGTCGACCATGGCGTCAGCAATGCAGTCTTGTTCGCACAGCGGCAGGATCCGGTAGTCGAGACTTTCCATGATGCATCGTTCTGTGACGTTGAGCTGATCGTGCGACCATTTGCCTCGACCCCAAGTGTCGCAGTAGAATTGCGTATGTTGCTGTGGATCCTCAGTGAACTTGACGGCAATGACCAAGGCAGCGAGGACAATGATTTCGGGAGGCACGGAGTCAATGTGAAGCATCTGGTGCTGTTGGTGTTGGTATAGCAGCGGTGTCGGGGGGAGACTGTGCCGTTTAAGAGGAGAGGGCGATGGTACCGGCGCACCGGGATACGGAGGACACGAAAGCCTCCATGCACGAGCAAACTTGTTGTCCAAGCTGTCGAGGATGCACACTGCGAGGGCGACAGTCTCGATTGGTAAGTCGGCTCGGCTCAGCATAGCTTGTACATCAGGTACGGACGCTGGAGTCAGCGAAGCTGAAGATGGGATGAGGTTGACGAGATGAACGGCGGGTCCTATAGACATGCCATGAACATGATTAGTTTCTGTACTTATGCGGCGTGCAGACGCTGTACGACGTACCTCTAAGTTTTCTCTCGTTGGGCTCGCCATTCTCCGGGCTATTCAAAGCGCATGCGCGTGGCGACCTGTTCTCTTTGTAGGTCGGAGGCGGCGTGGGCAGGTTTGAGAGTGGCCGATAGGTAAAATAGGTGTTTGGCTTCTTGTCGGCGTCGTTTCTGTCGCCTCTGGCCAGTACAGCGGCAGTCGTGGCGGCTGCACTGGTAGTCGCTGCCGGACCGTGGGTGTCGCGTGACATGGCTGAGAGTGTTTCTGATTCAGGTCCTGCCTGTCTCTTCGATGTGTCCAATCCTCGGTGTAACAAGCGGTTGCGGCTCTCTCATATTCCGCCAACGGAATTTCGATGTTCCAAACTTGTCAGATGTAAATCTGTCTCTCTTCACACCTTGGATTTTAGTTTTGCTGTGCTGTGCTGTCAAGTCGAAACGTTGCTATGACGGAACCAACGTGGGTGAGCGGAGCGCGAGTAGACACGTGTCAGGCAGGACTCAGAAGACCCCTTTTCTCAAGCAGACGAGATGAAAGCGAGTGTGGATATGTCAATGACGAAAGACTGACACGAATAGAAAGGTGAGAAGGCTCCCTGATATATGAACGATAGACGGATGGATGAACAAGTCGGAAAGCAGGAGGAACCAGCCTTAATCAACGAGTCGAACCCTGAAGACTGAACAGTGCCATGAGCATGGACCAATACAGGCAGCCGCCAACGTCCCTGCGGCGGGCCCAGACCCAACGTCAACACGAGCTAGGGTGTGACCCGCGCCAGGTGAAGACGACTTTCAGGAGACATCCGGGCCCTGGCCGCCAAGCCACGCCAAGCCACACGCCAAGGCTTCTGCTACTTGTGCTGACTGCTCATTGGCTACGGCTGCATTTCTCTCCCCTTTCTTCGTTTCTTCGTCCGTGGGGCAAAACTCCGTAGTTCGTTGCCGCCCCCTGGGCCCCTGGACAGGTGTCCGGCAGTGGGCACTGGGCAGTAGGGCTCATCAGGGCCCTTCTTTCTTTCCTTACCCGATCAAAATTGTTTACGTACCTAGGTATCTCGAAGCCGGGGGAATGACTGTGTCAAACAGGCAAATACGTATGTACATACATCAAGGGACCTAGGCACGAAGTACATATAATGCAAGGTACATGCCAGGCCATACCGTGGACACTAACGGCTTCATCGTGAGTCGTGATTATGGAGGCTTCTCGGCATCAGTGACGTCTCGTAATGTAGGTATTATGTCACACATACCAGCTGCACGCGAGAAGGAAGACGCGATGTCTAAAACCATCCATCACGTGTTGGTGCTGGCGCATCGGCCTTGGCGAGTCAAAAGATTCAAAAGCGCCGTCGGGAATAATGGGAATCCTCGCCGGGTCAGGACACAAGTTACAACCCGGCATCCTCTTCCGGTCGGAATGCAGTTGGCAGTTCAGGAAGAGCCACAACATATTCGAAGAACCGCCTAGAACTGCACCAACTGCATATTTAGGTTACCACTGTAACACGGCATCCGAGAATCGACAAAGGCGTGGAAAAAGGTTCATCTGTCATCCGTCTTGTTGGGCTGGCGCAAGCGGTTTCATGCCCAGCCAGCCGGCCCCGCATCGAGCACGGGCCATCACACAAGCCTCACGACTCACGACTCACAGGCTACAGCCATTGGCTGTAACCAGTTGGAGCTTGGATCATGGATTCATGGGCTTCTTCTTTGTCTGGCACAGCATTTCGTCATGAGTTACCAGATGAATCCTTCCGACGGGCATGGAGAGAAGATTGTCGAGAACGCTCGAGACCGATGGCAGTCAGGCACAAACGACCTGGCGGCTCGTTCGTTCATGTTGCGCTGCCAACTCTGCGCTTTGCGCAGCTGCATGAAATCGAATGCATCGATTCGTCTGCAGTTCGCATCGTCAATGCCACGCATGTGTAACCCTTGACCATCCCAAGTTGAACTATATTTGGTGCATTCACCCTCCAACTAAGTAACTATGTACAACTCGACTTGTCACCTTGTTACTTGTTACACCATACCTACCTGGTGGAGTAGGGCTGTGCCAGCAGCCAAGGGGATACGAGATTTTCCATTTTTGTCCAATGTTCCCGAGCCTGCTCTTTCTCCCACCACGATGCGCTAGGAGAAGGGGCCGGCCCGGCTTTGATTCGTTCCGTAAGGTAGTTCCCGTTCCTGGATTTGATGCCGATGCCTCCATGTGTCACTCAGGCCAAGATGACGCCAATGCGCTCATCGCTCTCGCCTTGGACCTACCTATGTATTCGCCAGGTATAGACGTGTTGGACAGCAAAGACGTGTTGGACATACATACCAATATACAGAGTAGGTAGAGGCATTCCATTTTCGTGGCATCGCTTGTCGAGTCACCCAGTTTCAACATGAATTTGGCGGGAACAGTGGGCAATCTGCAGTACATGTCCCCCACGTGCAGCCAACGTTCTATCATCAGGGTAACGGATGATTGTGTGCTCCTAGTAAATCCATGATTGCCTCGGATAGAATGTGCATTAGGATTGTGGTGTCATTGCCTGCCGCCGATGGCCGGCCGATTCGGCATAGGTACGGTACGGTTATATGTATGTACAACGAGGCTGAGCAACAAGGGGCCACAAAGCGCGCTTAATTAAGTATCACCGTCAGCCGCTGTACCAACTCGCACACGTATGATTTTGGTGTTATGTGGTCGCGTTGGTCATGGACTCATGGCCATGAATATACGATAACTCATCTTCAATAGTCAAGGGTCAATTCATCCTCAATCGAATTCAATCCGACTTTGGCTCGCCTTCCAAGGATCGCTGACACTGCACCTTCGCAAGTCTTGTTGGCCATGGCCATGTATACGATACCTCATCTTCCATAGTAGAGGCTCATTCATCCATCCAGGCCCTCAATCGAATCCAATCCGATTTTGCCTCTTCTCTTCCAAGGATAACTGACACTGCGCCTTCGCAAGTCTTGTTGGCCATGGCCATGTGTCATGTGTCATGTGTAGACTGTAGTAGTATCAAGTCTGCTAGGCCTCAACTCATACCTCGCCCAACGAATTTGCACCTCTCGGAAAGATATCCAAGCTTCATCGCGGAACTCTCCAGGAGCTCTGGAAGGAAAAATAAGCAAGAAATGGCGCCATGTTGCGCAATGGCTACAAAGTGCTCACAACAACGACGTGGCTGCGACATGCGGTGAAGCCCATGACGGTGGCAATGTTCTACAAGTGCGGGCTGAATGATGTTCAGAGAGATTTGAGACATGTACTCTAGATTTGAACGTGAAAGCAAAAGAAGACATAGAAAAGTAGCCCTCTGAGGCTCTGACATCTCAATGAGGAGGTGAAAGCATCAAATCGCTGGGTATAGTGGACAACATACGGAGGCGGTCTGCCGAGCGTAATGATGTCTGGTGTATGCTTTTGTGGTTCGCGCCAACAAGTCCTCTTCTGTTGTCCCCGGATTTCGAATGGGTCTGTGACTCGCAGCTGCGAATCAACCTCGAGCGCAAAGATTGGCAAATCGGCCGTTTTGCCTGAAAAAAGCATCCAATTGCCGAATGAAGATCTTCACGTCCCTAACAATCCCCCTCCCAATTTTATCCCCCGTCTCGTTCTTTTCCCCGCTTCCTCAAATTTGCCATGGGAGATGCAGTTTCTTCGAATTTGCTCGCGCTGTCATCGCTCTATAGGCTTTTCGATTTGCGCATCGCCGGTTTTGTGAAAGCCCAACCACTCACCCAGGATGCCACCAGGTTTCGGAACAGGACACTCCCGCTTCGACTGGCGCGGCATTGATTCGACAGACTCGTCCGTAGATTGATTGAATTGTACGATCCCATCTCGTGATTCCGGCGTGACATCTCGGCGTCTCCACCGCCTCCGTCGCCCATTCTCATCGACAACTACCTCGCCATCCGCGTATTTCGTTCGAGGCACCGGACAGGGTAGCAGATGCGGCAGCGCTACAACGAAGAAGCTCGCGGCTACGGTCGTGGCGAATAGAGAGGAGGTCATGCGCGACCTGGGATGTAAGTGTGGCGGCATGGTCCCCGCGCACAGCAGTTGAGGGATCGGATCGTCGTTCTTTACGAAGTCAGCTGTCGTGAGTCGTGACTCGTGAGGGATTGGATGCGGGGGAATTGCGTATTCAAGCGGTGGCGCAACACGATGAACTCACATGAGGAGAAAATCATGTTCCGGCCGGCTATCGTAGACCGGCTTGCACCAATGTAGCGACTCGCGAGGCAATGGGCGTTTAACTTGGCGCCAATGTGTTGGAAAGTCGCAAAAGCAGGGGATCGCACATGGCAATGTTGCTTTCGGCGGCCGCCAAATCACCGAGTTTCGAAATTCGGAGCCGGTAAAACGAAGATCCAGGGTGCACGCGATCGAGGACCCGTATCCACTGAGGCACTGACCACTGACCAGTGGACCACAGTGACCAGTTGACCCCCCGGTCTTCGGGTCTTTCCTTTGTCACTACGGTCATGTACTGTACATATGTACATACATACCTAGCCCAAGTCTCACAAATCGGCGCGACTCCGACCAAGAACGACACAGACGTCTGTATTTCTTTCCGTATCTCCATCACAGCGCGAAACGCTTTGTTCTTCGGCAATCGGCCACAAAGAAGCGCTTGATATCCATACCGCTTCGACGGCATGCTGTGGTCGCCAGAGGCTTGTTCGAATCGTGGCCGCTATTGACCGCGGCGCCTTCGCGCGACCCGTAGACGAACGCATCAATGACCATTATGAGCGATCTTGATAAGTGCGTTTTTGCGTCGCGTTACCTTGCGGTCCAGCCAGGCGCAAAAGAGATCTTCCACGACCGGGCTAATCGCGTAAAACTCGCAGAGCTATTGCACAGCTTCGCTCGTGCCGGCTGATCCCCGAAAGCCAAGTGCGGGAGCTTTGCCACCGGGCGCGTGAGCTTCTCATCGAAGAAGGCAATGTTGTCACAGTGGCTGCGCCAGTTACGGTACGCGAGCAGCAAAAAATAATCTCTTGTCACTTGTGAGGGGCTATGACATGGGCTAACGGATGACTTTGCAGATATGCGGCGATATTCACGGCCAGTTCCATGACTTGATGGAACTCTTCCGAGTTGGCGGAGATGTTCCCGACACCAACTATCTCTTCATGGGTACGTGGCGGCATACACGCATTGAAACATCCACTGTGTTAGGGACATGAATATCGGACTTGGAGGGCTTACCTGCGTACTAGGCGATTTTGTCGACCGTGGCTTTTACTCATTAGAATCATTTCTACTCCTCCTGGCGCTGAAAGTACGATACCCCGACCGCATTACGCTCATTCGCGGCAACCACGAGTCTCGCCAGATTACCACTGTTTACGGCTTTTATGATGAATGTTTACGAAAATACGGCAGCGCCAGCGTGTGGAGGCACTGCTGCGACGTTTTTGACTACCTAGCGCTCGGTGCCATCGTCCTCGGGGCGTCCAATACACTATCCCAGGAATCCGAACAAGCCACCTCGTCCGACGATGACATCGAAGTCGAAGTATGCGATCCAAATGGCTCCGTTATTTCTCAAGTACCCCGTCGGCCTCGTCAGCCTTCGCCGTCGCATTTGCGCGACTCTCAGGATCAGGGTGCGAATGCTAGCAACAGCAGTAGCAGCGGCGCCGGAGGAACCAAGACAGGACCGCCCGGCTCCGGAGCATCAGGCTTTAGTAATGGAACCGTAGGAAATCCCACCGGGGCGGTGCTCTGCGTTCACGGCGGCTTAAGTCCCCTCATCGATACGGTCGATAAGATCCGTCTCATCGATCGGAAGCAAGAGGTGCCGCATGAAGGGGCCATGTGCGACCTGCTTTGGTCGGACCCAGACGACATCATCGGCTGGGGACTGTCTCCGCGCGGTGCAGGATTTCTCTTTGGCGCCGACATCGTCAGGGAGTTCAACCACAAAAACGATCTCAGTCTGATTGCGCGGGCGCACCAGCTCGTCATGGAAGGCTTTAAGGAGATGTTCGACGCCACCGTCGTGACAGTCTGGTCTGCTCCAAATTACTGCTATCGATGCGGAAATGTGGCGGCTGTGCTGGAGCTATCAGAAGACAACTCTGGCATGGGCTTATTTGCCCGCAGCAACGGCGATGTGAACCGCAGCGCTGGCAGGCGTGGCGGCGTCAAGTCTAAGTCAAACGTGGGAATGGTGATGGATGGTCCTGCAAGGCGGTATAGGGTCTTTTCAGCGGCGCCGCAGGACTCGAGGGGTATGCCGGCAAAGAAGCCCGTGGCTGAGTACTTTTTGTAGCGAGTCGCGCGATCTTGCGATGGCTGACAGTCGGCTTTCTTCCCCCCTCCCTCTCTCTTCTTTTATCATGTCATTTTCTCTTACATTACTATATTATGGTTCTCGTCTAGTTCACCGTTTAGTTGGGCCATGGAAGTAATGGTGAATTTTGGCGTCATGGGTCTTGCCAACTTGGCTGAACTGCATCCATTTGAACCAAGGTCGGTTTCGGTGCTGTGCGTCAAGCCATGATGGCATAGTCTGCTGTTTCCTCTTGCAGGAGTACATACTGCATGGCAGGTTGTATCGGCGACATGCAGTCGTGTCCCGCGTGAGTATTGCACTTGTCTGCAGCTCCTTACGCTGGAGTGCGTGTCGTCGACTCGTCGCAGCCACAACGACGGAAGCAGCTCCTCGGCCGTTGTGTTCACGGCCCATCTGCCCATCTGCCCATCTGCCCATCTGCCCATCTGGTGAGGCGGTGTTCCACGGCACGTCCTTCCGGTTTATAGCAGCTCGATTGACGTGTTGCAACTTGTATCTGGCTATGACGCCCCTCCTGCTTGTCCAGCTTAGTTAGGCCTTTCTGCCTCGTGCGGCCTCCTCTTATCGGCAGTTGCAACTTGCAAGTAAGCACTTTTAGAACAAGTGCACAACTGTACTTGGCAGTCACGTCACATGCGACGTCCACAATCAGACCAGCAGTATGCTAATTCATGGTTGACGGGCCCGAGCTTCGCTAACGTCGCTTATTAGTAGGCTAGGGCAGCTGCGTTGGGATATCCGGACGTCACAGTCCCTCATTCCATCGGTAGATTCGTAGAGTGTGACTGCCTGCGACTGCTTCAACGCATCGTTCTCACTGCCTCGAGTCTTGCCTGACATGCCCCTCGGCGAGTGCTTGCCCAGTCTATGTGCTTACCGGTTCTTTGTGCCTGCAATCTGTCCGTCTGCCTCTTGCTGCGGTGACTGTAAGTCTCTTGCCTCAGCAAGTTTAGACGAGGCTCTGCCCAAGTATAAATAAACACTCCCACCACCGGTCTCGTCACAGGTCAACCCAACTCTTCTTCAACTTTATCTTCTTTTCTTATATCATCACAGCATATCTCCAATTGCTCAAGTTTTGAAAGTCATTGCATAGCCCCAATACCACCTCGCGTATCACTCAATCAACAGACACTGTGTACTTGCTATTCCAAGAAGCAACATGCCTTCGATCAAGACATACCTCGCAGCAGCTGGTTTGGCAGCTTCGGCCGCTGCCGACATCATCAAGATTACTGCCACGACCGACAGCGCCTTCAACCCAAACTCGGTCACAGCAAAGGCAGGCGATGTCCTCGAGTTTCATTTCCAGTCCGGGAATCACAGCGTCGTAGCTGGTGATTACCACTTTGCTTGCTCTCCTCTGCCCATTGGCTATGGTTTCTTTTCGGGCTATGTCAATGTTGACCCAGGCCAGATTGTAAGTAATGCAACTATTCGGGCCTGCCCAAGTATTTGATACTAATGTAATCTTTTAGGGCAAAGTGTTTCGAGTGAGCTTGGCCAATGACGAACCTCTGGTCTTTTATTCCTCTCAGGTCGGCGACTGCTCTAGGGGCATGGTGGGAATTGTCAATCCCAATGAGCAACAAAATTTGGAAAACTACATGATGCGAGCTAGCCTCTTGTCGCAAGACATGATTCCAGACGCAGCCTGTCATGGTACAGAGATCTATGGTGGACAGCTGGCCGATGAGGAGGTTGGGGGCAAGTGTGCTGACACGACCATGAAGGGCAACAACACGAACATGACGCCTGGGAGCAAGAATAACGGAAGTCACGGAGGCAATGAAGAAATCGCTGGCGGCCAAGGCCATGTTAGCGCTGTTCAAATGTTGGAGGTTCCCCTCTTGGCGGTGACTGTTGCGGTTGCATCGGGAGCAATGGCGGTGTTTGCAGGGCTGTAGATGACTGGCACCATAGAGCGTACGAAGTTTCTTAGATACGAATACATTTGAATGCTATGCGACTGGGTCGCTGGCGTTATTAGTTATGTTAGATGCTCTCGGCGTTGCACGCCAATAAAAAAGCGTTTCACGTTCGAGTTTCGGAATAATTTGACAAGGCCTAGGACACGCAATGCTTTGTTTTCGCCATTCGTCTCCTTGTAGTTCACGTCCACGGTGCTTGCTCCCGCGGAATTTGACAGGCACAGCTGTCTGCGAAATATCAGTTCACTATTTCGTGGTGGTGTATTGGGGGGACCTTCCTTCGCCTCCTTATACATAGGAGGAGTACCCGGATAGTATGTAATACCGTGAACATTGGAGGCGAACGCCTGGGCCCAGTTGCTGGTTAAAGTTTTGTACACATTACGTACCTAACCTAAGCACATGAGCCTAGGTAGTTTGTGTGGAGCGCTTATCGTGGAATCACTGGACTGGATGGAATTGAACAACTTCTTCACCGGCGTTTTTTTTGGCGCTTGCTGGAAAGAGCTCAAGTGGGTGTGGCAGCACGAATGGCAGGTCTTGATGTTGATCGGACACCTGGCCCCTTGGAAAAACTTGATCTTCGGATCCGGGCCGCTGC